>OY735247.1:31851782-32107718 GCA_963457695.1 Neria commutata
CATTTAAAAGTTTATCATCAGCCACAAGATTGTCTACCATCATGCAGCAATAATAATAATAATAATAATAATAATAATAACAATAATGTAAATCAGTTGATTGATTTCAACCGAAAAGTACCTTGTGACAGTTGTGGTGAAAATGTTACATTCAAATCCTGGAACTATCACGTACGCACAAATAAACATAAGAGAAATTTAAAAATTGTGCGATTACAAAAATTGTGCGATTACAAAAGACGAAAACTTTAAAAGTGTTAAATCAGCGTTTAATGAGCGTATTGAAACAGTTTATATTTGAAAATAAAGATGGTTTATTAATACCTGAACAATTTTTGCAAAATGCTCAATCAATTATAATAAAAAATGTTAAACGACATGCTTGAAAAACATTCAGCATTTAAATATAATATAGAACTGTTTGCTGAATTCATAAAAATGTCCAGTGATGATGAAATAGCTATTGACTTGAAATCATTTCAAACTAAAATGAGTGTAGTTCAAATTGAATCACAAGTGATTTCTAGCTATGAAGATATGTGTACGCAACTCTGTACAAAACTATCTGAATTTCAAGAAAGAGATAGCGGTTGGACATTAATAAGACTCTCTCACCTGGAAATAAACATCAATCAATATAGACCAATAAAAGGATCTACCATATGAAGTATACAAGAAGGAAGCCTGTATAAACATACAAACCAATGATGAATTCTGCTTCAAGTGGGCGATAATAACAGCATTGTATCCAATTCAAATACATCCTGAGAGATGTTCCAACTATCAAATAGCAGCCATTAAGGCCGATTTAATAACCTTACGCAACAATATAGAGCTAAATTTCAAGGATCTGACATTCCTTCTACTAATTAAAGACGCAAAAAGTTTGAGGGCCAAAACAGCAGCATCAGCATTAATATATTCGGATTCGATGAAGAGCTCCATAAAGTAGTTGGTCCCTACTATAGCACTGCTGCTGAAAAGGAGCACCACATCAACCTGATGCTAATTCAGAAAGAAAAGCAGTTCCACTATGTTTGAAAATAAAGAAGTTCTCTGAATGATGAAGGACGAGAACAATGGCAATATAATGAGGGAATTCATTGGTCTTCGCTCAAAGATGTATTCTATTGATATGATTAATTGTAAACAAGTAAAGAAAGCAAAAGGAGTTAAAAAAGCTTTATTAAATAACCTTAGTATAGAAGATTATAAAGATTTTTTTTGTTGAGGAAGAAATAATTCTATGGTAATATGTATATATTTAGATCAAAAGCTCATCAATTGTACACACAAGAGCTCAAAAAATTAATAATAAGTTGTTCAGATGATAAGAGATGTATTCAGGGAGATGATGTTAACACATTAGCGTGGGGACATCATCAAATTAATTGAAAAATAATTTAGATGTTGTTCAAATTGTGTATCCATAAGTTTTTACAATAATGTCTAGATTAAGATGTAAATGTTAATTGCTTTAGGTTAAGCTTTTTCCGTTTGTTATAGTCTATAAGATTTGTAAATCAGTATACTGAAATGAATAAATAATCATTTTTTTATCAATCTTTTGTTATTTTATTTAAATAAAATATTGTTAGTATAAATTCCTGTAGATTGCAGTTACTATCAATTGATATGGTGAACGCATTATGTGAAAGAATAGCGTGCCAGATAGCAAATGTTGACTATCCATTTTGTATATTCAATGCTTTGGAGAAGACTGATACAAGTTTCAGCTAAAATATCTCAAGTCTGCACTTTGTCTGCTGCAAGCTTAAATATGAAATATATAGGATTGTATTTGTATCCTTCATTTCTTTCTTCATTTTCATAATATTTGTTTATAAAAGTTCAAGATTGAAATAAGCTATAACTACGGTGACCATATTTTTTTAATGAAAATAGAGAACACACCCACCAATACCTTTTTTCTAAAAATTTAAAAAATGACAAATGTCCGTTTTAAAAATGTATTTTTGATTCAAACATATGAGATCGTGTTGTAAAATAACTTAAATTTATAATAAACAAGTAAGGAAGAATCAGTCGGGTTTCACCGACAGAGTAATACCCTACACCAAGTTCCCAAGTGGGGTGATAATCCAATGAAAAAGTGGGTGCATTTAATTTACCGCCTACATAGTGGGCGGACCACGTCCATTCTTAACAGACTACAATATATCCCTAATAGGAGTATTTATACCAAAAGTTGATGCTCTGGAAGGTATACAAACGAAATGATTGATATATTTAATTCACCGCCCCATAGTGGGCGGACCACGTCCATTCTTAACAGACTACAATATATCCCTAATAGGAGTATTTATACCAAAAGTTGATGCTCTGGAAGGTATACAAACGAAATGATTGATATATTTAATTCACCGCCCCATAGTGGGCGGGTCACGCCCATTTTTGGAGAATTAAAAGGTATTCTTACTAGAAATGAAGTGACCAAATATGGACGCTCTGGTGTATATCTTACTGAAGTTATGAGGATTTTTAGCTTACCGCCTATATAGAGGGCGGACCACGCCCATTTTTTCGTGGGACATAGAATACCAAACCCTTAACTTGAATACCAAGTTTAATTGTTTTCCATGAGTAATTAGACAATATATAGCTATTTTACGGAAAAAAAATCCGGGGTATTGGGACTTACAGGCCTATAGTAGGCGTGTTCTTTAACCGATTTGGCTAATCTCGGAACTTGAAGTAGTGAGAGGTTCACTGCGACTGTGTGCCAAATTTGGTATAAATCGGACAACTCCTTCTTTCTCTCCTGTGCGCACGGACAGCAAGACAGACGGACAGACGGACAGACTGACAACCGGAAATAAATACAGAAAGTGATTCTAAGCATTTCCATATACTTATGTCTATACCTAGGACGTCTTCTTTAATGCGTTACAATTTTCGCACAAAGTTATTATACCCTATTACTATAGGTATAGGGTATAAAAACACACAGTTTACCCAGTAAACTGTATACAGGGTGGTACTGGGTAATGGGTTCAAAATGGACCCTATATCAAGGCAAGCTTTTTTTCAGGTTTGAATCAAGGAACTACAGGATCAGCATCCTTAATGGCAATCACCCTATATAACATAAATTCATAATATAACATACAAAACGTTTTAGTTCTAATTGCATTTTTTATTAAATTGTGGTTTTCTCTAAGTACACCTTAAATTCGAAGCAAGAAAGTGCATAATTGTATTTTGTAATTAAAATCGATTTAATTGTGTTAATATTCAATTGCTATTTTTCCGCAGTCCAAATGTTGTTCATAAGAGAGAAAACCCTTTCTGTAGGAGCATTTGACCCTGATAAGCAAAGACTGAATTTCACAATTTTTACAAAGTTTTTTATAAGGTATACTTTTTTTGTCAAAATAATTAAAAATCTCTACCCATCTTTCTTCGACTGTCGACTGACTTTCTAATCACATTTCGATCTTGCCTAAAGTCACATACTTTTTAACGTATGCTATTTCGTCAAATAGTTCGCTGTCATCAATAGTTAAATCTCTAAATCATTTTCACAAATAAGCAATAAACTTTTTTCTACTTCGTCCTAGGAAAGAGTTTCAAGAAGAAGCATCCATTTTGGTTTAATTCTTTAATGATATGCTTAATTCGATAATGCTCGTAATTCAAGGTTGATATTTATTTTTTATACGATAATAATTCGTTTTGTATTAAATATAGAACAAATATAGAACACAATTTTAAAATAGAGAACATTTCCATGTTTTTTATAACAAAATATATCATATAGACATCGGATTGAAATAGAGTACTGTTCTATATAATATAGTACGGTTGGTCCCCGTAGTTATACAGCACACATTATCGCTCTATGGATGGTTAGCAAGAATCAACATGCTGTTAATTCTTAGCTGTGCTGCTGCAAGTGGCTCATAAATTCACACACACACACACATTGTTATGGTCAACGTTAGAGCCGCTCTCGCGCTTGCCCCGCGCTTAGGTTCTCGATCCCATATACATACATACACACACACACATATACACATATACATACATACATATACATACATACATACATATATACATACATATACATACGTATATACATATATACATACATACACACATACACACATACATACATATATACATACATATACATACATACATACATATATACATACATATACATACGTATATACATAAACGATTTCAAATTACATCTAATTGTGAAATTCGGATTGCGAAATTCTAATTTTATCATATTGTTTACATTATCACTGATGACGTCATCATATTGTTTACATTATCACTGATGACGTCATATGGTGAGGAGAACGATGACGTCATTGAGGAATTGGGAGCAAAAAATTTGCTCCACACATACAAATTTTCACTGGTGGCGTCACATTTTTGCTCCATCGTACTGAAAAAACTGCTCAAAATTGCTCCTGTGCCAGAATGCCCATATTCATACTACTGAAATGAATACGAATAAAACCGAGAGCCTACGCTCGCTGTTTACATTCTTCGAATACTGATTACCCGTACAGTATGTGCAGTAGTGTCGAATATATTCATGCAGGGCTCTAGTATCTATACTATCGCTACTTCTATAAGAAATATGCTTACCAGCGCAAAAAGCTTATTCAAAAGAATATTTCCAATCTCATGAGTTGTATAACTATAAAACAGTCTACTTAAAACTAATGACTAACATATACAAATATTTTTTAAATTGATTTATATGAGAAGTTCGTGTTGCAGAAAGATTATAATGAAATAAATATCGGTCTTCTAATTGAGTCCTGCAGTTCTGCTTATGACTACAGCAGGCTATGCGGAAACATTTTGAAGATTAGATATGGTATAAAATTATTTCATAATGTCTACAATCGACAGTAAGATCAGTATAAATTATTTATTCGTATATGTTATCATATTTTTACTCAGCCGTTTCCAACTCGTACATATTCGTAAGCTTCAACTACCTGCATAAATAATGTGAAGTTAAACAAATCGATATATGCATACATCTATCTACATTATATCGTCAACTTGATTTTCAATGAATATTCTGTCATCATAAGTACATGTATAGGTATATAAATAAGCACACTCATAGACTCTCCTACATGTAAACCTTGAATGGTCATGCTGCCTTGAACATAAACATCTATTCAACCACAAGCGATCGCATCAACCAATCAATCAATCAATCAACCAATCAATCAATCAATCAATCAATCAATCAATCAATCAATCAATCAATCAATCAATCAATCAATTCAGCAATCAATCAATCAATCAATCAATCGATCAATTAATATATCAATCTATCAATCGATCAATCAGTCAATCGATCAATCACTCAATTCAGCAATCAATCGCATAATATGTAGCACTCACGCAACCACCTCCACCCCACAATTCATTATTCAAAAGAAAACATGCATTGACATTTCCCTCAATCGCATTGAAATGAGAATGAGCTCGTATCAAAGCGAATCCTGAGTTAATTTTCCATTAGTTTTCTCACCTATCCCCAGGCCCATCAGATGCCGCACAAATGGCAACATATCGCCTTCCTATCGCCGACGTTCTGCGATCATTGCGGCTCGCTTCTGCAAGGCATCACGCACAAGGGTCTCAAGTGTCGAGGTAAATACACGTGCATTGTCTATCGCAAAGGTGGTTACTCGTTACACAAACTACTCGTTAGTCGTTACTCGTTGGTTATTCGCGTTCGTTCCGTGCTGTTTTGTTAAATTTAATTCGGTTCGATTGCATCGTTTCATTTTATTTTGTCATAGGCTGGACCTACACGTTGCAATTCGTTTCGCAAGGATATCAGCAATTTTCCTTTGGAATTGAAACTCGCCTTCGAATTTACCATAAAAACTGTCAGAAGACTATAAATTTTAAGCAAATGTACATATGTACACCAAGATATTCGTAATCATTTATAATAACATTGAACCTAAAAGGAATTAGCAGAAATATGAAAAAGTATCGTGACTCCGCTGAACGTGCAAATCTTCTGCCAACTTCGAAACTCTCGCGAGATTTATTGCAACGTTTGCTTCCAATCGTACACATTTTTTTTTGTATTCTATAGCAATGTGTGCATTCAATCTCATTGTAAGTTTATCTTAGTCGTCATAAATATCTTCATACATTTACAGTTGCGCATTTTGGCTGTTCGATAAATGGTTAAAGCGCTTCGTCATTTTTTTTTCAATTAGGCTGCACTGCAAGCTTTTTTGCTAGCTTCTGATTTCTGTGGCTTTTTTAAAGAAATTTTTCGAACTTAATTTGGTTTTTGTTTGTACGTTTAAACGTTATTTCTGTGCACAGGTAAGCATAGCAATTTGGTTACAAAAATATTAGTAACAAAAAAATAATTGTATGCCCAAACGGATTATTATTAGATATTTTTATATTTCTGTGAGCATTGAGAAAATATTCAATATTATTTTGTAGTGTTATTCGAATTGAACAAATAAATTAGAATTTAGTTGGTCCAACAAAAAACGGCCGTACGTTTTCGTAAGCACTTTAACGAACAGAAAAACAATGAATCAACGCTCAGTTAGTGATGACGTATCATATTTATTCGTATCGCAGACAAAACCTGTTTTACCCGAGCTCTATACATGCATTCGCTTTTGACGTATTTATTCGGATCGTAACGCAGAAATTCTAATAGAAATAGGTCTCTCTCAGACATTTACGATACGAATAAATACGATACGTCACCACTAACTGAGCTTTCACTCTCGGGAACGAAAGCAAAAGGCATTGGCTTAGAAACATTTAAACGATTTGCATGATGACTCTTTTTCAACTCGACTTTTTCAAGCAAGCATCCTGATAAAGTCATTCGTTTTATTCTGTTCACTTCTTTTGAACTTTTCCTTTTGCGGTTGCCTTGCATTCGATTTCTCTGCCTTGCAAGAACGAAAATTCGTCTAGAAAACTCGCCTTGTGTAAATTGTAACTTACATCGCAGTGTCTAGAATTCGATTTTTGCCCGAAGCCGAACAGGAATAGTGGTTTTTAAGACCGAGATCGAAGCCACTGCTATTTTGCATAGCTTGGAATCCAATCAGTCATCATATCACAAAAAATATTCTTAAATAAGTCAAGTAGTGTAATTCGAATAAGCCACAGTCGAATATTTTACTTTGAAGAGAGGCCGAAATTTAATAATTGCTCGGATTTTTGTATGAGGCTTCGATTTTGTTATTCACTTTTTTTGATTATAATTAAGCAACCTTTTAAGCGGGGATGCCTACAATTTATACGTCAGTTCATAGTCCAGCAACGGGTTGTTATTGGCCATTTAATAATAAGAAGAATATTATTGTTAATAAGAATAAAGAAGAAGAAGAATATATTATTAACAAATAAGAATAAAGAAGAAGAAGAGGAATATTTTTGATTAATATCCTTAATATAGTCGCTTCTAATACGACTTTTGTTTCCGTACGAGCCCGAAATGATTGATACTTATTTGTTTTAGCCAAGCTATCATACCCCTAAACAACTATACTCTTTATACACAAAACAACTAAATATCAAAATTAATCCATTTCAAAGAACACTTAATTGCAAAATATTATAAAATTAATAAAGACTTTATATCCGAACAAACAAACATAGCGCGCCAATCACAGTAGTAAGCCGCTCATTGTATTGCCACAAAAGACCAACCACGAATTGCCGAATCGCTGGCAAATAAGCTTGCTAAACCGGCTGAATTTTGTGTGGACTTCATTGAATTGCGATAATATTTTGTTGCGCAGCAACAGCGCGGACTGCCGCTATTACGAGCAGCGCTGGCCGCAGTTTACAGCGGTTTAATGGCACTTGTTGCTGGCAACACTTGCAAACGAATTGTTTGAAATAGCAGCGGCATTCTGTGCGTTGCTCATTGTGGCTAATTTCGTGCTGTTGGGTTTCAGCAGCTATTATTGTGAGCAGATTTTCGACTGTTATTTCAGCCATAATGGCGTTAAAATTAGTGACGTCATGTGGCTGAAATCACTGCTTCATTTGGCATGAAAAAGCCATAAGCTTTTGTGTGGCAACAATTTTCGAAAGTGTCTTTAATTTTAGCTGAATGCACTTGATTGTCGTAATGATTCAATAATTTCCAAAAGAAGCATCAGTTGCTGATAAAGAACAGCAAGAAGAGCTTATGAACTTTAGCATTAGCAGAAGTGCGGCTTTGGTCTTTGAGTAACCTACCTTTTTTCTATATCTCATGACAAACAAAGAACTGAATTGGCAGAATGCGATGAGCATTAAATAGAAAGAAGAGCAGCATAACTGAAGGACATTTCATAGGCATAAAAAGCACTTTTATGCCACCTACACAAGCATACCTTACATACATACATCAAAAATGTATTGCGGAATAGCGCCTTTCTCGCTATGTATCAGCAACAAAGTAAGCACAAAGAACTGAGCAGGCTGCAAAGTAACCAAGTATAAAGGACAACCACAACAAAAACATAATAACTATATGAAATATCATATGTGCTTTGTTGTTGCACTCTTTTGTAATACATATATGTATATTCATAAAAAAATATAGCTCTTTCTTTGAGTGACCGTCTCTGTGCCACACTGTCCCATGCACAGCGAAGCATATAGCCATATAGAAGATGCTTTGTAGCTGGTGGCTGCTTTGGTGGCCTGCAGCCGCTTCGGTTCACACTACGCTGTAGTGTCCATCGCATCGCACTAGCCTTTCGCTTTAAATGACAAAACCAATTTTGCAGATGACTGCGCAATTTGTTGTGTATGAAGTGTGTGCGGCAAGGGGGGGGGGGGGGGGGGGGGGACATTGTGCAGTGAAGTGTCGCTCATTTTGTGGCACTTTCTCTGTATGTGGCATAATTTATATGCATGCATCCATTGCGCATATTGCCGCCCTGCCGCTGTCATTTTCCATTTAGCACTTTCCACTGGTTTTATGGCCTTCATAATGTGCAGCGTTTTTTTATTCAAATGATTTTCATTTTTTATGGCAGAATTTCTTGAACTTACTTCTGTCACAGAAAAGGCCAAAACAGTTTATTGCTTTCTGAAACGAAAACAGATTTTATATGAACAACAACAACAATATTTCGACTAGTCTTTCTTTGCTTCTCGCAAGGGTTCAGTCATCATATAACATCGGCTCGAAAATGCTTCGAAGTATGCATATATCTTTCATGGAAAATAGTCAGCAGAAATTTAAAAGCCATTCTGATAGATAAGGAATATTCTTACAGACTAATGAGTAAATGCATTGGGATAGTAAGTACATCATAAATGACAAAATTAAATTAAGTTATTGTATAATAAACCAGTTAAAAAAAATGTGTGCGTCTCGGGACGCTCGACAGAAGTGATAACTTAAACTAATCCAAGTTAAACTATTTAATATTGAAATTTTTTAACTTGAGAAAAGCTTAGGTTATTACTTAAATTTCATGCATGTCAACATGATAATGTGAGGAAAGGTTATTCATCAATAAAATCTTTTATTGATTATAAAATATATTTAATTCTCAGTTACAATTCTTCAATATGTACATTAGAATTTTGTGTAAGTATATTATTAGTATCATTATTCAATCCTATAAAAGTAACAATTGGCTTATGGTAGCTATAATAAGCAACGAAATTTTTACATTGTATGTCATCTAAAAATCTTGCAAAGACTGCATCAAGTACAGTTCCATGACTTGTTGTAGCTTCTTCTGGCTTATTAATCATTTTCAATTGTAGTTTGGATTGTAGAAACGATACTAAATTTTTAGCTCGATCAGCAGCAAAATTAACATTAAAATCTCCAGTCAAAATTAACGGAATTTTATGATAATTTTCATTAAGTAAAGCAGAACCTTCTAGTGTATAAATTAAAAGCTGTTTATGAATAAATTGAATGATACTTGAAATACTTTGGTTTGGAGATATATATATATTGACAATAATAAGGAGATTCTGCAATGTTCCGAGAATTATCTTCTGCTTGTTTCATCATATTTTTTATAATCACTTTCAAAAACGGTGGTAGCAAAGAGTATGTTAATATAATAGAGTGCGCATCTCATAAAATTTTGGCTCGTCCTCTCAGAGAACCGCTCTGCTACAAGAAATTCCAAACTCAAAGTAAATATAACGAGGGCTGCTTACTGTGAGAAAATTCTCCCATTTTGTGGGAATTCGAACTCTTTTTCTACATATTCTTAACAAAATGCTGTTGTTTTGTATTACAGCATTTTGGAACTCAGCCATACTGTTTTATTTATTGATTTATGTTTTTTACTACCATTATTTTGAATGAAAATGTGGCTGAAGTGCCAATTCCCATGGGAGAATTTTTTAAGCATTTGAGAGAATTGGCTTTGACTGAGTTTGCACCCCTGATCGCACGACTCAATGGCTTGGTTCGTTCGGTTTTCGTACTCAAATGAGCCGAACTAGCATTTTTTGCGGCTGATTTTCGTATTTTGCATGGTGTTATGAAAGTCGTGTGCATATGCTCTTCTTCTGCATGTCGGCAGCTCAGCCAACAAAAGCGTCTGTCCGAAAAACAGCTAAGCGCTGTGGGTTAGAGTGAGAGAGGAGGGGCCCGCGTACCGCTGCCGTATGCGTGAGAGAGAGGGAAGCCAGACAGACTGGCACCGTAACGCGTTACGTAACGAAGCGGTTTACCCTCCCATAAAAAGTTATCACTTCAAAAACATTTTGATCAACAACAAAAAATCAATTTCAGTTACTTTTGCCATTTGCTTCAATTTAATAAGATTGGAGCATTCAAAGCTTGCTTGATTTTTCGTTGCCTATGCAAAAGGAAGCATAATTTCAGGCGCTCTCAACGATAACCCTTAAAATTAACTGCAATCAAGTTAATTACTCTAATTAGCTTACAACTCTCTTCACTTACACATGCAATATGATTGCACGTCATTGTGCTGGTATTTTCAATTTCAGCAAATGTATGTAACTATGTCCTGCATGAGAGTGCGCTACCTTCAAGGACTGTGCGCAAAATTGTGTGCACTTTAATTTCCGTTATGTTTAATCAGCAATCGAAATGCAAAACGGATGCGTTGTAAATTGCAATTGCAGCGAATTGGCTACGTTGCAAGCAAACTTAATTGAAATCGAATTGAATGGAATTCAATTGAATTTTAACTGAGGCCGTGCCTGGGCTGTTCACACATTGCAAAATTGCACAATAGCGCCGTGCAGCTATGCAAAGCTGTTGTATGCATTTCAAGCAACATTCATGCTACGTTAACCCATGACGGCCAGCTACATATATAGCAGTGCATTAAAAATCAAGTTTTTCTACAATTAAGTTCATCAATAAGGACGAAATGTTAGTAATTTTGAAACGAATCGTAGATATTTAAATCCCAAGATTGTCTGCAGCAGTTGCAATAAGAAGCAGTTTCTGTTCATCAAGTATTGCTAGCAGCGCTTTCAATTCAGAGAAATGTTCGCATTTCAAAAAATGTTTGCACGAAATTAGTTTTTTTCCAGCAGTTGCAACACATTGCACATCTCTAAGGTGAGTTAAAAATACATTCTTTCCTTTCGCCTGGTTATAATTTATTTATGCATTCAAAGTTACTTTCAATGTGTTCCTGTGTGTGTGCGTGTGACGCCTTTGTGTGAGTGCTTCAAAGTCTTCTTGTATTCTTCTTTAACCACTCTCTTTCCTGTGTCAAAAGCGAATGCAACTTCATGCATTTGTACGAGCGAAATCTAATATGCATTCCCCTCTTCTTCCCCTCTCATATTGCACGTGTGGACAACAAATAATGCCTGTTGCACAATTACCTGGTTCGGCCTTCCAACTGCTCCGGCTGTCGCTCGCACAGCATGTGACATGAACGTGCATGCACGTTGCAAGGAGAACGTGCCCAGCTTATGCGGATGTGATCATACCGAACGACGCGGACGAATCTATTTGGAATTGAATGTGAAGGAGAACATTCTGTTGACTGTGCTAGGTAAATCTTGCTATATAATCAATTATAATAAGAATATTTTAAGATTGAAATTCCCCGCTGTCAATGTCGCACAATAATTCACTTTATACAAAAAAAAATTTTACTAACAAAGAATTATAGTCTTCAGTTATAAAAGTATATTGTCAATAACTGTATATTTATAAGATATTTAATTTGGAGCTGGGTGCCAGCGTTACCCATCTGAAAAAGATACAGATGCTCTTAATTTAATTATCCAAAAATATACACGGATATTTTCCTCTCTTACTTTCGCTCTTCTTTATCCTATAGAATCATCTCCATAGAAAGGAACACCTTTATTATTAAATTTATATGAAGCAAATGTTCTGGCTACCTTCTCGGCTCTTATGTCTAGTGATATTAGCTATAGTAAAAAGAAATCCATTATTTTTACATCAAATTGAAGGCTTAATTTAGCATAGTTAGAATGATCCGGTTTAAATCCTACTGAGCAATCGAAATAGTATTTACATGACGGTCGAACTCGATGATTTCCATGATTTACCCTTGAAACTGTAAGACTGCTGCCTTAAATGATAGCACCTAAGCTGAGTTTTCTGCAAGGGACACAATTGATCATTAGAACACAGAGTGCAATACTTCTGTCAATTGGTTAATATTGTTTTTTTTTTATATTATTATCTTGCAGTGTTGTAGCAAGCAAACAGACATAATGCTGAGTTTTTGGGCTCCGAGACGTTACTGATGCCCCTCTCAACAGTCTTATTAAGCTAGACCCTATGAAGAAATTATTTTCCAGAAGTATTTTAACTCTGCGACGTTACTAAATTCTTTCCCAACAGTCAGAGCCTACTCGATTCAGTTTTCCTCTGCATTCGCTGGCAACCATAATATAATATAATATAATGCCTCTCTTGCTTTTGTCTAGTTACTTAGCTTTTTTTCTTTGAAATTCTTGGCAAGATATGCGCTATAAGTAAACATGCATTACTTAAATTTGTTCTTTTTTTAAGATTCAAGTATATTTAAGTAGTAAGGGCAGCCTTCTTTACATTGTAAGTTGATAATCTCCCTCTCTTTTCTTTCAATCGTTCTTGCCTTGAAAAGTAAAACGTTTCTCTCTCATTCATTGACATATATTTAAATCTTTTTTTTCGTAACTTTATGAAGTACTTTTACTTGACTTTGTGCGGCATTATCCTTTCTTGGCACTTGCCACATGCAGAATACATTTGCCTTTGTGGGGCTTACACATTTCGGTGGCATGGAAATTTGCGCATTTTGCATTTCTGCAACCTACAGCTTTTGTTGCAGCCAGCTGAAGCATGTCACCGAAGGAAACTTTAACTTAAGCTGTGTGTTTTGAATTGCAGCTGCCATTGTACTTAGCCACAAATGCAGTCATAAGCATGTGACATGCGAGTGAACTAACGCTATCTTCCTTTCCTTTAGCTAGCAAAAACTGCGTCCTTTAATGCTTTTGAATACAGCTTGAAAAAAAACATTCTGAAATAAAACATTTTTCTTTTTGCTTTACAGTTAAGGAGGGCAGAAATCTCATTCCAATGGATCCCAATGGTCTCAGCGATCCTTATGTCAAGGTCAAACTCATTCCAGACGAACACGAGAAGGGCAAAAAGAAAACTCGCACCATCAAGGCTTGCCTGAATCCAGTCTGGAATGAAACTATCACATAGTAAGTGCCCTTGGCATCATATGGCAGCTCAATCGATTGCAAGTCTGTAGAAAAAAGAAGACTTTCAAATACTTCTATCTCTCTGTTCCCAATTTTTTTTGTGCCACTTTACAGTGAACTGAAACCGGAGGACAAGGATCGGCGTGTGCTGATTGAGGTATGGGACTGGGACCGCACATCGCGCAATGACTTCATGGGTGCGCTATCCTTCGGCATATCCGAAATCATTAAGGTACCACACTAAAGCACAGCTGCACACATACGAAACGCTTGTGTTAACTGTTTCCCTTCCACACGCTCCAGACGCCTGCCAATGGTTGGTTCAAATTGCTCACGCAGGAGGAAGGTGAATTCTACAATGTGCCATGCGCAGATGCCACGCAGGATCTACTCAAGCTCAAGAGCCAGATGCGGGTAAGTAACAATTGAAGCACTGGCAGCTTCGGATTATTGGCTTCCAAAGTGCTCGCCAGCTGAAGCGCCGCTGAAATGTAAAATATCTTTGCTCTGGCACGTGGCTGCTGCACGGCGTAAATCTCTGTAGAAATCATCACAAAAGAAGCCGCTGGTAATGCGTACCGACACCAACGCACAGACGCAAGCTAAAAAGGACATGATACGTGCCACAGATTTCAATTTCATCAAGGTGCTGGGCAAGGGATCCTTCGGCAAGGTGCAGTATATGTTCTAGCGATGAGATACTTTGCACTTGAGTAGTCGCTATAACTTGTTGCCTTGAATTCTTTTTTTATTTTTGTTGTTTTATCATGACATACCGTTTTATACTAATAATTCTTAAAGTTTTGGTGTTGCTCTGAGCACGAGCGTGCGTAGATTAACTTTTATTGAACGGCGATGATTTTCGCTTCAGCAGTAACATGAGATTGGGGAAGGGTTCAAGAGGAGTTTTTTAAAAAAACTCTTGTTAAAAACTCGAAATTCGAATTGTTTAAAAACTGAAAACTCAAATTTTTCAAAAACTCTAAAATATATTAGACATGCGGCTAGATTTTCAAAGCAATACATATATTTTTTTGAAACTAATTATGAAACTTTTTTAAAAGAAGGCACTCATCAATTTCATACGTACTGCTGATCTTTTTTATTGCGCCAGAAATCAAATCTTTTATGCTTATAATTACAATTCAAATTTTATTGTTCTTAACCTCTTCCACGCCATAATTCCGCTCTCTCATTGGTTAAAGTCTATCTGACTAACGACACCAAAATCAGCCGCGTCGAATAATTTATTTCTGCACATCCCCTGGCTCTGAGCTATATTAATTACATTTTTTTATATCATGGCTCGTTGGGAATACCACAATTCTCAATCTCATTTCTCCATCATTGAAACCGAAAGTCTTTGATATTAACATCGCTGTTATAGTAGTAGTATATCCAGCATGTTGATACTCGGGACTTTCACAGTTCTAATATTTATTAAGGCAAATTTTTACATGCTTACCTACTTATATGTATGTATGTGTGTGTGCTATACTTAGAACGAGTGTTGCTTATCTAGGTTATGCTGGCCGAGCGTAAGGGCACAGAGGAGCTGTACGCCATCAAAATACTCAAAAAGGATGTCATCATACAGGACGACGATGTGGAATGCACCATGATTGAGAAGCGTGTGCTGGCGTTGTGCGAGAAGCCACCGTTTCTGGTGCAGCTGCATTCGTGCTTCCAGACTTTGGTGCGTTGTTGGCTGTGCGCACGCCTAGAAGCAGACTATCATTGCTAATGTGTATTATGTATGTCTGTCTCTTTCGTTTGTTTAGGATCGCTTGTTTTTCGTGATGGAGTACGTCAATGGCGGCGATTTAATGTTTCAAATACAGCAGTTTGGCAAATTCAAGGAACCTGTTGCCGTGTAAGTTGCCACTGTCCAACAAATATGGCTTCTTTTCAAGCAATTTTTTATTTATACTTCTGTGGCAACTTTTCAATTGTGGCTGCCTTTTGGAGCATTGTGATTATCTGCTTTATATTTGCACACATACATACAAATCGATCTGTTTGTTACATGCGTTTGTTTGCATTTGTGTGCCTTTGTGCCATTTTCAGTTTCTATGCGGCCGAAATTGCCGCCGGCATGTTCTTCCTGCACAGCAAGGGCATTCTCTATCGCGACTTGAAGCTGGACAATGTGCTGCTGGACGCCGATGGCCATGTGAAAATCGCCGATTTCGGCATGTGCAAGGAGCACATCGTGGGCGATAAGACGACAAAGACATTTTGCGGCACACCGGACTACATAGCGCCAGAGGTTCGACCACGTATTTTATTTGCTTTGTGTGTGTGTGTGTGTGTTCATTGGCTTGCCAAACTAATAAAGCCGTTGACAATTCAGCACGCTGGTCCAACGGTGCTCTGCCTTGAATGTAAAGTGGCTGAATTGTGTGTTTGTGTGTGTTTGAAGCTAACGGACGCAAATGCTTATTAAATTTATGAAGGAGCGTAATACAAAAGGATGCAAGCGCAATTGAGTAGCTCGACCTTTAAGTAACAAGTCACTGGCAGTTTCACAAATGCCTTCCGGACAGCTCGTGTTTGTTATCAACAGCAAATGGCTAAATCATATAAGAAATGTTCAAAGGTTGATTAACTTCAAAAGTGGCAAAAGGAAATGTTTGTCGAGTGAGCAGAGTTGCCGCGAGCACTAAAAAACCATTGAAATTGTTGCAATCTTCGGAATAGAAGTTATCAAAGTTGAAGCGAAAAATGTATAAAGATAAAATCGAAATCAGAGTTAAGACTGTATAGCTATAAAAATATATCTATGCAATATTGTTTTAAGGCATTACAGTCTGTGACGAAAGTAAATATTTTTTTCACACACGAAAAAATTTATAGACTTTCGAAACTAAGCTCGTTTTATAAATATTTTTCGCTAGAACGTCAGTATTTTTTCCGAGAGCATGCTGGAATTTTAAAGTTAATGTTAGATTAAAAAACTTTTCAACTTCTCTTGGACATCAAAGGTTCTCAATCTGTTGTATCTATTGTAACAAGCAAGGTAGTTCATGTAAAAGTATCTAAAATGCAACATTGTATTACAACGTAATATTATAACATTGTCTTTATAAGCACAGCTACCTAAATATTATAACTTCCATCTTTGATTTCGCTTCCTCTTTTACCATCTTAGAAAAAATTTGATACTCCAACAGTATCAATTGAAAGAGTAGAACCTTAGGAAATAAGGCAGAAGATGCTTGAAAATTTTGCAGCACTAAAATATGTTAAACAAGTAAGGAAGCATCAGTCGGGTATCACCGGCAGAGTAATACCCTACACCAAGTAACCGAATAGGGCGATAATCCACTGAAAGAAAAGAAATTGTGGGTGCATGTAATTTACATCTACATAGTGGGCGGACCACGCCCATTTTTGGATAATAAAAAGAAATTCCTACCAGGAATGAAGTAACCAAATCTGGATGCTCTGGTGTATATATTATGGGAGTTAGGAAGATTTTCCTTTTATCGCCTATATTGTGGGCGGATCACGCCCATTTTCTTGTATGGCATATAAGACCTATATATCAACTTGTGAACTAAATTTCATTCATTTAAATTCGTAAATAATCATTTGGGAGCCATTTTACCGGCAAAAATATTCCGCCTATATAGTGGGCGGACCACGTCCATTTTTTCGTATCACATAGATGACCGACCCCTTAACTTGAATACCAAGTATTATTCTTTTCAATGAGTAATTAGACAAATTACAGCAATTTTATCGCAAAAAACGTGAGGTAGTGGGACTTACAGGCCCATTGTGGGCGTGTCCTTCGACCGATTTGGCTAATCTTAGAACTTAAACTAAGTTAAGGTTCACTCTAACTGTGTACAAAATTTGGTCTAAATCGGACAACTCCTTCTTTCTCTCCTGTGTAAACGGACAGCCAGACAGACAGACAGACAGACAGACAGACAGACGGACAGACAGACAGACAGACAGACAGACAGACAGACAGACGGACAGACGGACAACCGGAAATGAAAAGAGAAAGTGTTTCTGATCATTTCTATATACTTATGTCTATACCTAGGATGGCTCCTTTAATGCGTTACAATTTTGGCACAAAGTTATTATACCCTATTACCATAGGTGTAGGGTATAAACATCTTCTTTTAAATTTTTATTAATAAATATACTTAAGCAACTGTTTCAAAATGTATGAAAGCAATGCAAAAACAAAAAATACTTTAGCAAATATTTCAACGTGTCTCTCTCTCTCTCTCTCTCTGCTTGACTTACCACTTCTCTCTCTGTAATTCCACAGATAATCCTGTATCAACCGTATGGCAAATCCGTTGACTGGTGGGCCTACGGCGTGCTGCTTTATGAGATGCTGGTCGGACAGCCGCCGTTCGACGGTGAGGACGAGGAGGAGCTGTTTGCCGCCATCACCGATCACAATGTCTCCTATCCAAAGAGTCTGAGCAAGGAAGCCAAGGAGGCGTGCAAGGGGGTGAGTGCGTTTGCCGTGCCGGAAGTGCATTTATGTGCTTTATCTGCACTCTTTGCTACTTTGTTTTTGCCGTTCTGCGGCGCTTTAAAACGTTTACGCGCTTAATCAATTCCATTATGAGTGTTGCTGCTGTTGTTGTTGTTGAAATTGCTATTGGGGCCAGTGTGGGCGGAACTTTGCTAATTAGGTGCGCCTTTGTTGTGTGTGCACAATTTAATTAATTCCATTGCATATTCATGAGTTGAAGTGATTAATCGCTTCTCAATTGCGCGTGACACGAAAAAAAGTAGTCACAAATTTGTGGCATTTCGAAGCGTGTTACCAGGAATGGCGTGGGAGTAGTTTCAAGTTGATGAGCGCTTTTGTACTACATACATTGAATGATAGATTGAAGAGCGCAGATAAGCAATGTTGACTTTATCTTCTTTCCCAATGTCACAAAGTCGTTAAAAATGTAATGCTTTCGGTCAATCGTGCCTGATAAAAGAGAAGATTCAATCAAACCAGCAAAGTTTGGCCGTTGGAGTATGTACTTCGATATTCAAAATTGTATAAGTTATTTAAGAAAGAATGTATCTATAAGATTCTTTTGGATGGAAGTTTGTCTTTTGGAGTACTTTGATATTCAAAATTGTATGATTTGTTTAAGAATGAATATAGCTCTAAGATTTTTTGGGATGTCTTAGTTTGGTCCTTGAAATGCAATGTCATATAAAACCAATGCGCCATTTCTAACAATGAAATGGAAATTATGTGAAAATATTCTTTATCTTAGCAAAGTTTATCGGTCTTTTCGACTTCAGTTATAGAAGAAAAGGAACTGCGAATTTCTATTTTGGTTTTCGCTTTTCGATACTTTGCATTTGCCGGCTCATCACTTGAGCTTGATTTCATAAAAACGCAGATCTTCTACTAAATCACAAGCATAGCTCCTTGCAACTGAAACAATATGCAAGGCATGGCAGTGGCAAGGTTCGTGCTTTCCGATTGAAACGTATTACTCACAGCTTTGGCCTATGCTGGTTCCTTAGCAGCTACAGGCCTTAGGCACCCTTGTGCGTTAGAGCTATCCTTCATGGCATATTCTATTCTGTAATTGGTCAGTACAACCCGTTACCGTGTTACAACCTAATCTACGGCCTCTCTTCAGGCGCCCTTGCTACGCGCGCGCCTTCTCCAGTCGGAAATTCCAAGCCTCCTCCACTTGGCATGGCCTCCCTCGTAGGCATGGCCTCGCTCGCCGTCTCTGTCCTCTTACTGCCATCGTCTCGAATACCTTCTTCCAGGCATATGTATATTTAAAATTGTGCTCTCTTATATTCTCTTTGCGCCCAGCACTAATTTAATTTAACTCACTTACTTTTTTCAGTTCCTAACCAAACAACCGAACAAACGGCTTGGCTGTGGACCCACCGGCGAGGAGGATGTGCGCCTGCATCCCTTCTTCCGCCGCATAGATTGGGAGAAAATCGAAAACCGTGAAGTGCAGCCGCCATTCAAGCCAAAAATCGTAAGTACATACACTTTCCACTTGCCACTTGCCACTTGCCACTTTCCACTTTGTCTTCATCCGGCTGCCTTTGACTTTCGCAACTACTCCCTTCATTCTATCATCGCTGCCTTTGCGCTACGATGGCACATTTCCGCTGGCGTCCTTCAACTTGCATGCTGAATTTTTAATGCGCTGTTAATTGAAATATTTCCCGATGACTTACTTCGCATATTTACACTGGCCCTCTCTTCCCTTTTGCCCTCGGCTGCTTTGCTTTGCGCACACAGAAACATCGCAAGGACGTGTCCAACTTCGATAAGCAATTCACATCAGAGAAAACAGACTTGACGCCAACGGATAAAGTATTCATGATGAATTTGGACCAGAGCGAGTTCGTAGGCTTCTCCTACATGAATACGGACTATGTGGCTGTGGCATAAAGCGCTGTGGGACCAATGCGCATTGTTGCAGTGCAGCTACAGGCAGCGGAAGCAGGCTTAAATCCACCGATAGACCAGCTGCAGTTAGGCGCAGCCGAAAGCGACAGAAGCGGTTGTACGTTGAAAAGCAAACAATTTAGTGAGCTGAACAAACTATTTAATTGATATTACGCAGTGGCAAATTTGAAGTCATAATTACTTCACTGCAATTGGCAAAATGAACAATTTTAGTTAATTTGAAATTACAATTTTTTGCTATTTATTTGTATGTTTATATGTACATTTTTGTTGTTTGTGCTCTGCAATTATTTTCAATTTTTATATTTTGCTGCTTGATTTGAAAAAGACAAATAATAAAGTGATTTGCCGGAAGTGCGAACCAGCCATTTGCATTTTGCCTACGCAAGCAGAAGAGGCAGAGCCAACAAATGAGCAATATTCAAACTAATATTAATTAATGTACTTTAGCGTATGCTTAATTAATTAATTTACGTATGTTAGCTTCGTGAGTATGCTTTGAAATTTCACAACAATTATGAAAAGTATTGACATTAGCAATAATAAGCAAAGTCAAATGCAATAAAAGCGACAACATAACTTAATAGATTTGTTCATTTTATTTATTAATATCATATTTATTCAAAAGATACTACAGTTGCAGCAAATATAAATGCATCATAGTTGTTTATATAACATTTTGAAAGTATTTCATTCGTTTTATTTGCGCTTCTGAATGAGAGAACTGAAAAAGGCTTGTGCGTTTCTATTCGATAAAAGAACAAGCTATAATTTTACAAATTTTGCTGTCGTTTCTGTTTCGTAGCATCTTTCAAGAAACGAGCATAATGCAAAGCATCTACTGATATGTCATAAAGTCTGAGTTTATAAATTCGTAAGCATAACATATTTCCTCACTTAAGCTTTATCTGTGAACAGCTGTTACTCGTATGCTTTGAAGCTGACTATATATGTATGTACATATGTTGCTTGATATACTTAATACATACATATGTATATGTATAAGTTGTCGAATTCAGAACTCGCAATAAAATGCTGTGCTCTGATTCTAGTGCTGCATTTCTTTATTTCCTTTCAAATGCTGCTTTAAACTCTTGCCTGACCATTAAAATATGTAAAAAACACTTGTAAAAAAACAAGAGATATTTCAAAAAAGTTTAGTTGGCAATTTCTGCATATTTTCCGTCTATATTTATTGTGCTATACATCCTTTTAATTTTTGCATTGAACTAATTTAAAACTTAGGTCATAATATCTCAAGATAATGAGCTCCCGAAGAGAAGCCCTACGTCAGATCGTAGCCAGGTAACGGAATGTTATTGAACAATTAGGAAATATAAGAAGCATTATTCCAAATAAAGTATTCCACTAATTTCACCGGAAAAACATACCCAAAAACTATTTATTTCTGAAGAATTCATGTATCGAATAATTGAAGCGTATATTAACTTTAAACAGTTGAAAGGATTTCCCAAATGCACTTCATTGTCTGTAAATTTTCAATTTAAAATTTTCTCCTAACTTTCATCATAAGCCTTAAATGAAAAAAGGCATATATATCTCTTTCGTCGTTTTTAAACATTTCTCTCAACTTTGTAAAGAACATAATAGCCTAAAATCATTGAAACTTTATATGCCCACATACAAAACTAAAGAAAGTAAAGCTGAAAAAAATATTTTAACAGAGCTGTTTGAGCAGAAATTGCGAATAACCAGCTGAAGCAAGAGTTTATAACGTGCTAAGCTAAAAATCGTTTAAGAAAACTAACTTCTAAAATATATTAAAAAGCATATACAAGAAAAAGCATGCGAAAAATATGGATTATCGCATGTTAGAAATAGGACAATCATAGCAAGTATCTTTTAGATTCGAACATTTGAAACACTTTGAAATTTGTTGCTTCTTACAAATGAAACTTAGAAATTTTGAATCAGTGTTCCAAATTAAAGAGATATATGAAATGTAAAGAGCAGTTGAAGCAGAGAAACGTCAGAGTGGAGGAAACGTCAGAGTGGAGGAAACAGTTTTGGTGTTGCTCGATTGCAATGTTCGCCCCTGCATTGAACAATCGAAAAACGTGCTCAAACTCATCGATAGCGATACACGAAGCAAGTGAGCTCAAAGAAAAATTGCCAACAAATAACATACTTCTCTATTGAAAAATTTTGAAGCAAACAATTTGTACGCTGTCATATTTCAAACCCTCGCCTTCATATTTTTCACTCTAGCAAAATTAAAGCAGTTTACCCTGTATATTTCAAATCCTCGGCTTTGTATTTTCCACTCTTGCAAAAGTGAAGCGTTTAACCCTGCATATTTCAAGCCCTCGCCTTCATATTTTCCACTCTAGCAAAATTAAAGCAATTTACCCTGTATATTTCAAATCCTCGGCTTTGTATTTTCCACTCTTGCAAAAGTGAAGCGTTTAACCCTGCATATTTCAAGCCCTCGACTTCGTATATCTTACTCTTGCAAAAGTGAAATATTTTACCCTGTATATTTCAAACCCTCGGCTTTGTATTTTCCACTCTTGCAAAAGTGAAGCGTTTAACCCTGCATATTTCAAGCCCTCGACTTCGTATATCTTACTCTTGCAAAAGTGAAATATTTTACCCTGTATATTTCAAACCCTCGGCTTTGTATTTTCCACTCTTGCAAAAGTGAAGCGTTTAACCCTGCATATTTCAAGCCCTCGACTTCGTATATCTTACTCTTGCAAAAGTGAAATATTTTACCCTGTATATTTCAAACCCTCGGCTTTGTATTTTCCACTCTTGCAAAAGTGAAGCGTTTAACCCTGCATATTTCAAGCCCTCGACTTCGTATATCTTACTCTTGCAAAAGTGAAATATTTTACCCTGTATATTTCAAACCCTCGGCTTTGTATTTTCCACTCTAGCAAAATTAAAGCAGTTTACCCTGTATATTTCAAATCCTCGGCTTTGTATTTTCCACTCTTGCAAAAGTGAAGCGTTTAACCCTGCATATTTCAAGCCCTCGACTTCGTATATCTTACTCTTGCAAAAGTGAAATATTTTACCCTGTATATTTCAAGCCCTCGACTTCATATTTTCCACTCTAGCAAAATTAAAGCAGTTTACCCTGTATATTTCAAATCCTCGGCTTTGTATTTTCCACTCTTGCAAAAGTGAAGCGTTTAACCCTGCATATTTCAAGCCCTCGCCTTCATATTTTCCACTCTAGCAAAATTAAAGCAGTTTACCCTGTATATTTCAAATCCTCGGCTTTGTATTTTCCACTCTTGCAAAAGTGAAGCGTTTAACCCTGCATATTTCAAGCCCTCGCCTTCATATTTTCCACTCTAGCAAAATTAAAGCAGTTTACCCTGTATATTTCAAATCCTCGGCTTTGTATTTTCCACTCTTGCAAAAGTGAAGCGTTTAACCCTGCATATTTCAAGCCCTCGACTTCGTATATCTTACTCTTGCAAAAGTGAAATATTTTACCCTGTATATTTCAAACCCTCGGCTTTGTATTTTCCACTCTTGCAAAAGTGAAGCGTTTAACCCTGCATATTTCAAGCCCTCGACTTCGTATATCTTACTCTTGCAAAAGTGAAATATTTTACCCTGTATATTTCAAACCCTCGGCTTTGTATTTTCCACTCTTGCAAAAGTGAAGCGTTTAACCCTGCATATTTCAAGCCCTCGACTTCGTATATCTTACTCTTGCAAAAGTGAAATATTTTACCCTGTATATTTCAAACCCTCGGCTTTGTATTTTCCACTCTAGCAAAATTAAAGCAGTTTACCCTGTATATTTCAAATCCTCGGCTTTGTATTTTCCACTCTTGCAAAAGTGAAGCGTTTAACCCTGCATATTTCAAGCCCTCGACTTCGTATATCTTACTCTTGCAAAAGTGAAATATTTTACCCTGTATATTTCAAGCCCTCGACTTCATATTTTCCACTCTAGCAAAATTAAAGCAGTTTACCCTGTATATTTCAAATCCTCGGCTTTGTATTTTCCACTCTTGCAAAAGTGAAGCGTTTAACCCTGCATATTTCAAGCCCTCGCCTTCATATTTTCCACTCTAGCAAAATTAAAGCAGTTTACCCTGTATATTTCAAATCCTCGGCTTTGTATTTTCCACTCTTGCAAAAGTGAAGCGTTTAACCCTGCATATTTCAAGCCCTCGCCTTCATATTTTCCACTCTAGCAAAATTAAAGCAATTTACCCTGTATATTTCAAATCCTCGGCTTTGTATTTTCCACTCTTGCAAAAGTGAAGCGTTTAACCCTGCATATTTCAAGCCCTCGACTTCGTATATCTTACTCTTGCAAAAGTGAAATATTTTACCCTGTATATTTCAAACCCTCGGCTTTGTATTTTCCACTCTTGCAAAAGTGAAGCGTTTAACCCTGCATATTTCAAGCCCTCGACTTCGTATATCTTACTCTTGCAAAAGTGAAATATTTTACCCTGTATATTTCAAACCCTCGGCTTTGTATTTTCCACTCTTGCAAAAGTGAAGCGTTTAACCCTGCATATTTCAAGCCCTCGACTTCGTATATCTTACTCTTGCAAAAGTGAAATATTTTACCCTGTATATTTCAAACCCTCGGCTTTGTATTTTCCACTCTTGCAAAAGTGAAGCGTTTAACCCTGCATATTTCAAGCCCTCGACTTCGTATATCTTACTCTTGCAAAAGTGAAATATTTTACCCTGTATATTTCAAATCCTCGGCTTTGTATTTTCCACTCTTGCAAAAGTGAAGCGTTTAACCCTGCATATTTCAAGCCCTCGCCTTCATATTTTTCACTCTAGCAAAATTAAAGCAGTTTACCCTGTATATTTCAAATCCTCGGCTTTGTATTTTCCACTCTTGCAAAAGTGAAGCGTTTAACCCTGCATATTTCAAGCCCTCGACTTCGTATATCTTACTCTTGCAAAAGTGGAGTATTTTACCCTGTATATTTCAAACCCTCGCCTTCGTATTTTTCACTCTAGCAAAATTAAAGCAGTTTACCCTGTATATTTCAAACCCTCGCCTTCGTATTTTTCACTCTAGCAAAATTAAAGCAGTTTACCCTGTATATTTCAAATCCTCGGCTTTGTATTTTCCACTCTTGCAAAAGTGAAGCGTTTAACCCTGCATATTTCAAGCCCTCGACTTCGTATATCTTACTCTTGCAAAAGTGAAATATTTTACCCTGTATATTTCAAGCCCTCGACTTCATATTTTCCACTCTAGCAAAATTAAAGCAGTTTACCCTGTATATTTCAAATCCTCGGCTTTGTATTTTCCACTCTTGCAAAAGTGAAGCGTTTAACCCTGCATATTTCAAGCCCTCGACTTCGTATATCTTACTCTTGCAAAAGTGAAATATTTTACCCTGTATATTTCAAACCCTCGGCTTTGTATTTTCCACTCTTGCAAAAGTGAAGCGTTTAACCCTGCATATTTCAAGCCCTCGACTTCGTATATCTTACTCTTGCAAAAGTGAAATATTTTACCCTGTATATTTCAAGCCCTCGACTTCATATTTTCCACTCTAGCAAAATTAAAGCAGTTTACCCTGTATATTTCAAATCCTCGGCTTTGTATTTTCCACTCTTGCAAAAGTGAAGCGTTTAACCCTGCATATTTCAAGCCCTCGACTTCGTATATCTTACTCTTGCAAAAGTGAAATATTTTACCCTGTATATTTCAAACCCTCGGCTTTGTATTTTCCACTCTTGCAAAAGTGAAGCGTTTAACCCTGCATATTTCAAGCCCTCGACTTCGTATATCTTACTCTTGCAAAAGTGAAATATTTTACCCTGTATATTTCAAACCCTCGGCTTTGTATTTTCCACTCTTGCAAAAGTGAAGCGTTTAACCCTGCATATTTCAAGCCCTCGACTTCGTATATCTTACTCTTGCAAAAGTGAAATATTTTACCCTGTATATTTCAAACCCTCGGCTTTGTATTTTCCACTCTTGCAAAAGTGAAGCGTTTAACCCTGCATATTTCAAGCCCTCGACTTCGTATATCTTACTCTTGCAAAAGTGGAGTATTTTACCCTGTATATTTCAAACCCTCGCCTTCGTATTTTTCACTCTAGCAAAATTAAAGCAGTTTACCCTGTATATTTCGAATCCTCGCCTTCGTATTTTTCACTCTTGCAAAAGTAAAACCCTGTATATCTGGAACCATCGACTTTGTACAATATTTTACTTGATGTGCAAAAGCTGAGTTTTTCCTAATTTCCTTACATGTAAATTAGTATTCGTA
Source organism: Neria commutata (assembly GCA_963457695.1). Taxonomy (NCBI): domain Eukaryota; kingdom Metazoa; phylum Arthropoda; class Insecta; order Diptera; family Micropezidae; genus Neria; species Neria commutata. The sequence continues at coordinate 31,878,147 of OY735247.1, forward strand.
GTACTGGAAAATTAAAATTTTAGCACAGATATAAGCAATTTTTAAAATTAAACTATAAGTGTTAGTGGCAAATTTTGCCCTTTAAGAAAAACTTTGTGTGGGAATTTTCATTCAGTACATAGTAATTCAAATTGACATATACGAAATTTAGCCAAATGTAAAAACAGAGTCTCAACGTACCATAAAATTTGTAAGTTAAACTTTAATAAATATACGCAAGGATGTTCTTGGTCTGCATACAAACTGCATAGTTCCTTGGTTACGACTTCGATATTCTAAGCGGCTGTTGCTCTTTCCTGTGGCACAGATTTTTACTTTCTCTCTTCAGCACTGACAAAATCTCTGCCTTCTCAGCTGCTATCGAATTTTTTGCATAGTATAATTTGAGTGTTCAAGATTTCAACTTTAAAGTTTTTTGCAAGATTGCACATGACTTTCTTCTTTCAAGTTCTTAACTTTTTTTCAAGCAGGCTGCCTTGGTTTTAAAATTTCTTACTCCTATCTTCTTCAGTAAACTTTTCTTTTTCAACTTCGCAACTTTTTTTTATAACTTTTGACTTTTTCACAGCACAAAAACGTATCTAGTTTCCTCGCAGTGTTTTCTCCAAAATGTTGCTGCTCATTACATTGTTTAAATATGCTTTCACATTTTTGTATTTATTTTGCTCCTTCCCTAGAGAAATTTCAAGCTGCGCTTTCAAAATCTGCCTGCGAGAATGCCTTGCATAATTTAAGCGAATTAATTATTTAAATTTAACATATGGTAATTATTTCTGAATGTTGTTATCCGCCGAATATCAAAACTTAGCAAAATGTTGCCCAAAAAAAAATGCATTTCCAAACTAAGCCCACTCAAAAAAAGGGTATTTATATAAGAGAAATGCAAAAATCTACATTGGAAATAAATATATTTTAAACTTCTAACAATATAATGTGATTTGGAGGGATTAAGATGGGCAATCAATGGTCGAATATGAACTGCGCTATTCCGGACACTTCAATCGCTATTTTTTTTTATAGAAGAAAGCATTAATTGATACACAATTGAATTGAATTCGTAGCTTTGTGACTCTCGCCAGAATAGCGCAGAATAGGCGCTCTTGTTCCCTCTTAGTTCAGCCATAGCATCACTGTAATACAATCTTTTTGTCATATAAGCCACCTGTTATTGTCAAACTTTTATTGAATAATCAGAGAATAACCAAAATGATTTAATTAATTCTCAACAACAACAGTTCAAGTAAACTAGTAAATTAGGAAGAATTAATCTCTATGCGTATACAAAAAGCTAAACCAAAGAATATCTAACTAAATGCTAGAAAATTAGACTCTATTTTAATACTCTCCTGTAGGCTGTAGCAAAGCTATGAATGAATTATATAATAAATATATAAATTTAAAAACTAAAAGTATACTAAGAAGTTTAAAGGAAAACGGATATTCATGCATATAAACGTATAAAGAACATAAGTACCTATCGCATTTATGCATTTCTCTGCAGAGGAAATCGTGCTATAAAATATAATAGTGAAAAAAAGAATGAGGTTAAAGTTGAATCTTTTGAAAAATATACTACAGCGCGGAAAGCCACAGATTTTTGAACTTTTTTAATAAAATATTCAAGAGAGCAGAGAAAGTATCTACTTTCTTACTGTTGCGGGTTCCAGCGGCGCCTTTTCAAGCAGCTTGGGCAGCGTTTAAGAAAAAAATTTCTTGAAAAAAGTTTTGAGCTGCATTGCTTTTTACTTATTTTTGTTTTTGTGTAAAGTAAAGTAAACAAAACAAAACACAAGAAATGGCAAAAAGGTAAAAATTTAACAATTAAGTCTATTATATATCTTCAAATGTATAAATATTCTATATATATATAATGATTTTTACCTAATAAAACCAAAATTAATTAAATTAGCTAAACTAACGTTTTTTTTCTATTATCTATTAGTGAACAAAACATAAAAACCGAAATGTTTAAAAAAGCATAGCAAAAATATTACTGATTAAAATTAATATTTAAAAAAATTTATTAATAAACACATTTGTTATAGCTTAGTCAAATTTATTATGCAACTGTTTATGGCGAATTATTTGCAGCATGCTTAAGCCTAGAACAACAAAAATACAAGGCAACATTTTGAATAATTAAATACTCAATATTTAAAGTTAAATGCAGCATGCTTACAGGCGTGCAAACCTGTTTTTGTCATTAGATTTAAAGAAAGAAAAAATAACTCGATATCTCAATGTTTACATGCAAAAACAACAACCACACAAGCGTCAATGCGCTCAGTCTTGAGTGCAGGCGTAACAGCAACAAGAAAGTTTAAAAAAAATTCTGCAAAATATTTCCAGTGCAAAATATAATATAGTATATACATTCTTATATATGTAAGTAATGGAAGACTCCGAAAAAATAGCAGCCACCTTTAAGATATAACTACTTTAACTACATTTAAATATTTGACTAGATTTCATTTTCAAATTGAAAACAAAAACTACATTTACACACACACATGCATGTTACAGGCCCACTTGCAGGCATATATGAACACGTGTGCATGTGTGTGTGGTCTTATGCCTATATATACACACATACTATACAAACTATACTTTTAATAAATAACACATATATCAATCTAATGAAGATTAGCGCTATATAAAAAAAACTATCAAAATAAATGAAAATCTCTTTGAAACTTACAAATACTTTTGCAGTTTCTATTATAAGGTGCGTGTGTTGGTTGGAAGCGTCTTTAATATATATATATGTATCTTCGAGTATATAAAAGGTAAGTAAGAAAACTAGTGATAAATGGTGTCCATATTCGTTGGCATGCCAATAATCTTTAAGGTGTGTCTGTATTTGCAGCGGGCATCCAGGCAGCGTGGCCTGATGCTTCTTCTTGTATTTGTAGATTCTCAGCCTAGCTTCAAAAGGTATGCGGCAATTTGATTTGGGATCTTCGCGCAATATTTTTGGCTGTAGATATGATAACGAAGTCTGCTTCAAAAAAGCCCAAAAAGTCCAGGGTTTCAAGTGCAACAGTGTGCAATCAAAAACTTTTTAAATTACTTCAAATGTTGATTTTGAAAGTATTTCAATTGGATGAAGTTGAAGTTAGGTAGAATTTAGGTAACTGCTTTTTCCATACTTTGTTTCACTTTCTTACTGTCAGTAATATCTGCTTTAATTATGGAGTTTGTATATACATAATATACTTACACGCATTTATGATGAGTCTCTATTAAAAATGTGCACGAAAGGCAAAAGTTGTTAGATCTGAGAAGATGGGCGAGCTACAGGATACAATGTGCATGTTACAGTTTCATTTTATTTTATTTATTTGTTGAATACTTCATCAATTAGAGACCAGGCTCTTGTAGACTACTAGACAATTTAATTTAACAATACTAGGCTAATTTGCATAATCACTAGTGGGATACATTAATTCAAACAGGGACGAACAGCTGTTGCATTTTTGTTCTTATGCCGCCAGCGTTCTGAGCGTTCAGTATAATTGGAAGACATCTTCATCTACAGATGAAGTAGCGTCAGATGCACTTGCTAATGGCTACGACGAAGGGATTGGAGCAATATCTCTTGATTTTTTACGAAACCAGAATGGCTTAACATTGACATCTTCTGACCATATCGAAGAGTATAGCAGTTTGTCGTAATGCGATGAAGAGGTTCCAAGCTTAAAAGCCACTCTTCTCAACGACTCTTCGGGCGTGCCTCTCTTTACTAATTTATGGCAGGTAAGACGATTTTGTTCTATACCCACATGTTTCGAGATGAAGTTGACAATAGTCTCCGTGGTAACTGATGATTTGCTTTGGACGGCACACTTAGTAAGATATCAAATTCAACATGCGATTCTCTAGTCAATTTCAGTTTGACGACATCGGTCTATGAATACAGACAACTGAAAAGAGTTCAGAAAACAACGTACCTACTAAGTAACAAGCTCATCGGCTTATTGGCAACCTATCTGCCACAGCGCTATTCCTTATCACTACATTCTGTAATATTTCGCTACTTTCGTGCTGAAAGCTGTGGAAAAGATAACCAAAAGTATGCAGCTAAACTCGGCATTTCCTTCAATCCGTACTGTGGCAGTTGCGAAAACCCGAATGAAGAGGAAGCGGAAGGCGCCAAACACTAGGAAAAGCTTTTCAAGAGAACATCAATGACATCCAAAATATGGAAATCGTTTTTGTTCCAAAGTTTGTTCCGCCAAATGGCTGTAGGTTGTTCAAGGCGTGGTAGCAGAACGGCACTTAGTGCTAATTGATAGTCAGTGACTAGCGGACATAAAGCAACTAACCAACAAGATCTCCAGCTGAGAACTGCATAATCACTCTTTTTTTACTAGGAGCTTATGTCGCAGCGCAGTCGGCAAGAAACGTCAAGTAAAAAAAAAATAAGGATAACAGCTAATAACAGTTATAAAAGCAGTCTTTTTTTAAATTCCGCAATTATGGTTAGTTGCTTAAGCAATGTCTGCAGGTTGAAGCACCTGCTGAGAGAGCAGAAATTAATTAGCATATTTACAGGCGTTAAGCCAGCAGCAACAACAAAGAACTTGAACTGAGCGAGTGCACAGCATGCAATAAATTGCTGACGTTCCATTGTATTCAAATTGATGGCACTGTATTAGAGGAAGGCACATTTTTACACAGCTTCTAGCCTTTTAAACTAAATCAGGTTGATTACAGCATATTATGTTTTGAATTTCTAACCATAATCTTGAAACAGCCGAGCATATACTGTATCACTGTGATGGACTAATAAGGACCAGAGACTTCGGGTCCAAGGTAACACATATACATATATATCTAAATCCGCAGTATATTGCGAACAGAAACGCAAAGGACATTGCTGCATAGTTCTAGATGGAGAACTGCCGCTGGAGAACAGCCTCTCAGGCCGCACTGGCTAGAAGACTACATCTCTACTCCAAATACAAACTGCAATATAAGCGTAGTTCTTCTTTGCCAAGAACTTCTTCTTTTCTCTTCCTTACAGAGAAAACACGTTGCACTGCTTCGACATGCCACATTGCAAGCCACTTCAATTGCAATTAGCCAATTGCGCGCATTTCAATTTCGGATTTTAATTAATCAACGGAAATGAAAGCATGCAATTTGAGCGCGTGTGCAACAGACCGCTGAAATTATAGCAAAATAATTTGTAATTTGACTTGATTTGACTTGGCACGGCTCGGCGGAATTGTGTTGGTGTATTTAAAGGTAAATTTCTTTGTTGTTGTTGTAAATCTATATGCACCTTAAACAATGCTCAAATTTTTAAGCGAATTATGAAATGGAGAAGCTTGAAATGTACAAAAATATATGCATTGTGCATGTCATTAAAATTGTTGGAAAGCATTAAATGGGAAAGCTGGAAAGCTGATAGCGACAGAGCAGCTTGAGTGGGTTGAATACATGCACATAAATTTCAAAGCAGGCGACGAAGTGCCACAAAATGAGCGGCACTGCAGACCGCAAAACCTCAATCTAGCCCATTTACTAGGTGCTCCCACAAATTGCGCAGTCATGCGCAAAATTGGTTTTGTCATTCAAAGCGGAAGGCTGTGTGGTGCGATGTGATGTGGTGCGAACCGGATGCAGGCCACCACTAGTCCCCGTGTGTGGTTGTATTCTTTGCTGGGCATGGGACAGTGACTGTCACTCAAAGGCAAGCAATATTTTCATATGAATATATACAAAAGACAAGTAAGGAAGCAATCAGTCGGGTTTCACCGACAGAGTAATACCCTACACCATGTTCCCAAGTGGGGTGATAATTCACTGAAATTGTGGGCGTATTTGATTTACAATCTACATAGTGAGCGGACCACGCCCATTTTTGGCAGACTACAAGATATACCTAATAGGACTATACATGCCAAATATTGATGCTCTGACAGGTGTACACCAGATGTTATCGGCATATTTATTTTACTGCCCCCATGGTGGGCGGACCACGCCCATTTCTGGAGAATTAAAAGATATTCCTACCAGGAACGAAGTAACCAAATCTGGACTCTCTGGTGTATATATTATGGAAGTTAAGAGGATTTTTTGTTTATCGCCTATATAGTGGGCGGACCACGCCCATTTTCTTGTATGGCATCTAAGACCTATATATCAACTTGGGAACCGAATTTCATTCATTTATATTCGTAACTAGTCAATTGGGAACCATTTTACTGAAAAAATTTTGCCGGCTATATAGTGGGCGGATCACGCCCATTTTTTCCTGAGATATAGAAGACCTACCTCTTAACTTGAATACCAAGTATTAATCTTTTCCATGAGTAATTACACAAATTATAGCCATTTTACCGAAAAAAATCCGAGGTAGTGGGACTTACAGACCCGTTGTGGGCGTGTCCTTCGGGTAATTTGAATAATTTTAACACTTTACCTAACCCGAGGTTCACTGTAACTGTATACCAAATTTGGTCCAAATCGAACAACTCCTTCTTTCTTTTTTTTGCATACACGCAGACAGACGGACAGACGGACAGACGGACAGACGGACAGACGGACAACCGGAAATGAAAAGAGAAAGTGTTTCTGATCATTTCTATATACTTATGTCTATACTTAGGAAGGCTCCTTTAATGCGTTACAATTTTGGCACAAAGTTATTATACCCTATTACCATAGGTGTAGGGTATAAAAACGGATTCCCTACGAGAACAACGTTGGACTTAATTAAAAACAAGTAAGGAAGTATCAGTCGGGTTTCACCACGCCCATTTTCGTGTATGGCATCTAAGACCTATATATCAACTTGGGAACCGAATTTCATTCATTTATATTCGTAACTAGTCAATTGGGAGCCATTTTACCGAAAAAATTTTGCCGGCTATATAGTGGGCGGACCACGCCCATTTTTTCCTGAGATATAGAAGACCTACCTCTTAACTTGAATACCAAGTATTAATCTTTTCCATGAGTAATTACACAAATTATAGCCATTTTACCGAAAAAAATCCGAGGTAGTGGGACTTACAGACCCGTTGTGGGCGTGTCCTTTGGGTAATTTGAATAATTTTAACACTTTACCTAACCCGAGGTTCACTGTAACTGTATACCAAATTTGGTCCAAATCGAACAACTCCTTCTTTCTTTTTTTTGCATACACGCAGACAGACGGACAGACGGACAGACGGACAGACGGACAACCGGAAATGAAAAGAGAAAGTGTTTCTGATCATTTCTATATACTTATGTCTATACTTAGGAAGGCTCCTTTAATGCGTTACAATTTTGGCACAAAGTTATTATACCCTATTACCATAGGTGTAGGGTATAAAGAGTGCACAACAACAACAACAACAACACACTGTGCCGCCTTTCATATAGTACTCATTATACCCTACACCTATGGTAATAGGGTATAATAACTTTGTGCGAAAATTGTAACGCATTAAAGGAGCGGTCCTAGGTATAGACATAAGTATATAGAAATGCTTAGAATCACTTTCTCTTTTCATTTCCGGTTGTTCGTCTGTCCGTCTGTCTGTCTGCGTGTACGCAAAAAAGAGAAAGAAGGAGTTGTCCGATTTGGACCAAATTTGGTACACAGTCACACTGAACCTCGGGTTAGGTAAAGTGTTAAAATTATTCAAATAGGTCGAAGGATACGCCCCCAATGGACCTATAAGTCCCACTACCTCGGGTTTTTTTCGATTAAATTGCTATAATTTGTGTAATTACTCATGGAAAAGAATAATACTTGGTATTCAAGTTAAGAGGTAGGTCTTCTATATCTCAGGAAAAAATGGGCGTGGTCCGCCCACTATATAGCCGGCAAAATTTTTTCGGTAAAATGGCTCCCAATTGACTAGTTACGAATATAAATGAATGAAATTCGGTTCCCAAGTTGATATATAGGTCTTAGATGCCATACAAGAAAATGGGCGTGGTCCGCCCACTATATAGGCGATAAACAAAAAATCCTCTTAACTTCCATAATATATACACCAGAGAGTCCAGATTTGGTTACTTCGTTCCTGGTAGGAATATCTTTTAATTCTCCAGAAATGGGCGTGGTCCGCCCACCATGGGGGCAGTAAAATAAATATGCCGATAACATCTGGTGTACACCTGTCAGAGCATCAATATTTGGCATGTATAGTCCTATTAGGTATATCTTTTAGTCTGCCAAAAATGGGCGTGGTCCGCTCACTATGTAGATTGTAAATCAAATACGCCCACAATTTCAGTGAATTATCACCCCACTTGGGAACATGGTGTAGGGTATTACTCTGTCGGTGAAATCCGACTGATTGCTTCCTTACTTGTTTTATTGTTGTTGTTCTTTATATTTTGCTACTTTACTGCTTGTTTAAGCCTTCGTGCTTGCTTATTCTCATATGAGAGGGAAAAATTACATATGACAGGAAATCATATATAGTTGAGCTATATATTATATGCATGTATTAGTAAGTAATAGCACACCTTGAAATCCTCCAAGCATTACATTTCAAAGGCTATAATTCCGCAGTTAGAACATTTTCAGATACAAATTATACGCAATATTCAAGAAAATATAAGCCAGCAATTTTTTTTGTTTTCAGTAAGAAACTTTTTTTTAAATATGCTTATGTTTAACAATTCGCTTAATCATTATTCTGTTTCGCTTATTTGAGCTTGCTTTGTCTTGTTTTACGTTTTACTTTTCATCAATTCGATAAATGTCAAGTATTTTTCTTAAAAATATATCCCTTTTTAGTGCACGATGATATCGATTTAACCTTCTATACTATACAAAAAGTGTGGAATTCTAGAAATGCAATTTTTCGTTTACAAAATTTCAAAAACAGTTCTGAGTCGGCAGCTCTAACATGCATATAAGTGTGTGTGTGTGTTCTTGTTCATAAAAAGTGGTTTAAATTGTCCTTCAACTTTTTTACTCTTCTGCATCCTTTTGTATGCAGTTCATGTTATACTAATTTGTTTTCAGTTCTTATGACTGTGCATACAAAGTTAAAAGCAAAATATTCCAATACAAGGATCGCATGAATAAACAATATAAAGCGGCATCCCTTTGGTATACATTACATGCTCATAGCTTGAACTAGTACTGGAAGCTAATTGCATGTTTTTGAATTTGACTTTTAGACAAAACATATCAGCTGCTTTTAATTGAACACTTTAAAAGGGCTTTTTGAACTTTGTACATTTTGCCAGCGATATGTAAAATTATTTTGAAGTTTAAGCATAATAAATTATGCAAAATTTTAAAGAGTTATAAGTTTGCATCCAACTTACTTATATGACATCGAACCCTGCTTTAATCGGCTTTTATAAATTTGCTGCCTTGGCAGTTTTGTCAGCAATTACGAGATGCGTGCTCCCAATTTTTATAGCCAGCACACCAGCAGCGCAGCGCACAGCCTCAAAACTCATGACCTCAAAAAGTTGCGCCTTATCAAGCGCCCATGGCCAGAGGGCAAGGTGAGGCAGTGTGAGTTCAAAACCAAAATCGTGGTTGAGCGGCAGAGTGCTGGGCGGCGCAAATGTGCGACCTTTCACTCTCGCTCGCTTCAACAATTGAGCGCCAGGCGAAGTATCCTTGCTGCCTCACCTCGCCTCGTTCTTTAACCGCCACCTTTCCAGGCACGCACTTCAATTGCAGCAAATCGGCTGGGCCATGCACGTGAGATTGCGCACATGAGTATGTAGCACATGAGAATTGCTGCCAGGAGGAGCGCCTACTCGTGTTTCTTTTGTGTGCATTTCGGGGTTAAGGACTTTCGATTTCTTCGCTTGCTCTCGCTCTTTATGGGTTCACATTTTCAATGCAAGCGTATGATATTAGCAAGTATTTACTTAGTATATTGCTAGTCTTTTGTGTAAAAAATAGTGTGATTGTAAATAATAACTTTCCGAATACTCATCTCTTTCGAAAAACTGCAGCTGTTCTGCTGGGTTTGCTATTTAAAGTATTGCAAAAATGATAGCAAAATGAAGTCATGTTAATTTCTTCGGCAAAGTTCCTTCTCGCGGGCAGAACAGGGAACTTTCACGTCGCAATTTAATTTTATGTAAATATATTGCGCAAATATTTTTTATTAAAAAAATTCTTTGCATTGTTATTGTGCTATTAAGCTCAAATAATAACAAACTTTACATATAAAATTGAGCGAGAAAGTTGTGGTCAATTGTTGCCGCCCCTAAAAAAATTATGGAAGAAACAAGATTGAAAGCAAGATTGTTGAGGCGTGTGTGTGTGTGTGTGGGTGTGTGTGTTTTTTTTTTTTTTTTTTTTAGTACCCGCTAAAACCACCACACCTGTGTGTGTGTGTGTGTGTGTGTGTGTGTGTGTGTGTGTGTTTTTTTTTTTTTTTTTTTTTTTTTTTTTTTTTTGCGTGCGTTGGGAGTTGGGAATCTTCAAAAGACACTGAGGAGCTCCAGCGCCTCAGTAGTGTGAGACTCTTACTCACTAAACCCAACTCCGGATTCTCGACTCGTTAGTCCTCGCGGTACCACCATCAGGTATTCCTTCAGGTATGTGTGTGTGTGTGTGTGTGTGTGTGTGTGTGTGTGTGTGTGTGTGGCTGTGCAAGTGGGAATTGCTGCTTGCACTTGTGCTCGCTCTGCTGCTGCGCGGTTTGAGCCTTTGCACGAGCGGAAACGGAAGCAACATGCACACACCCTCACACCCGCATGCACGACAGCTGAAAAGAGGGAGACGCGGCGCAGCTGAGGACAAACTTCTGTGCAACAAATGCGCCGCACGCTGCACGCAACATCAAAACGTAGCATAATTTGGAGCGCTCGAGCTGAGAGTGTATGTGTGTGTGTGCGTCTGAGAGCGCATCTAGGGCGTAGCGTTGGCCGTGCCAACAAATCGCAAAAGTTAAATTGCTATTTGATATGTTGCTGCACCTTTAGCGGGGGGAGAGATGGGAGTAGTTTTGGTAAGTCAACATACTTTTGAGTATTCGATATTCGTCGAAATTGCAACTAGGTACTTCACATTTTACTCTTGCATATCTTGGCTGCATGAAATGTTTCTTATGAAAAATAATACAACTGAAAACTATGTTCAAAAAATTGTAAATAACTAATTGGCGCAACAGACCGCGAACAAGGCTTATACCAAGCATTCTCGCATTAGCTTGTGTGTGCTCGCTCTATTTGAGCAAAAGTTTTCGGGACCTACAAATTTATTTTATAGCCGTATTCGAACGACGTTTATAAGCTTTATTTCCATGCCAATGAATACTCTCGGACTGCCAATTCTTGGCGAGACATGGCACCGCGCAAAGAAACAGTTTTCAAAAAAGTGCAAATTTTTTAGGGTTGCGTCCCCCCTTGAGGGAAAAAGAGGGAACACTTATAAGATCACTGTTGTTTTCCGAGGTGTGAATATAAACAAATTCTTTTTTCAAAGAAGAAATCTGAAATTTGGTCGTCATAACATTAACTTATTTTCACTATACTTTTACTGACCATCCCATCGACAAACTACAAATCTGAAGCCATAGTTTTGATAAAATTAGAGTTAATAGGTCTTGTCATAGATTACTGGAAAACTGCACATTTTTTCGAAATATTTGATTTTATATTTATTTAATTTAATATGGCCCCCTTTGGAAAAGTTTGTTGATATTTTTATCTTGTAGCGTATTGTTAGAAAGGTTATGTCCATGGATTCTAACAAATATTCTTTTATAATTTTTGGTGAATTGGTTTCGAAGAGATAGCTCAAAATGTCGACAAAACCATGGACAGAGCGGTAAGGAGAAGAGCTGCTGTTCACAGAAAAGAACTAAAACGAAGCAATGAACAGACAGCCAAGGATAAATTAAATTCGAACGCCAAAGAGGGTAGTTCTGGTGCGAGCTTGACTCGCACTTGGCTGCTTTCTTTCAGATGTTAGGAGTCAGCTGGACTTCAAAACAGTGACCTCTCGCTTAATAAACCACTATATTTAAGTCGTTTATAAATAAAAATTGCTTGATTCGGCTGTTCAAAACGAAGTTTACTAAAGTACTTTCGTATGCATCTAGATACATAGTTTTAACCAAAAAAGGTCCCAGCCTATACCCACCAGACAATTTAGTTCCTTAGGTAGGTAGGTTAAGTGGTCGGCTCGGGGACATCACTTAGGCCAAAAGGCCCATTGTGTTACCACGAGGGGTTTTCACCTATACACTTCCTATGTATGGGAGCCACTTTGTGGCTCTGGTATATTTGTCGCTATGTCCTGTTGGCGTTTTTTTCCAAGTCTGCCAGACAGCTCAAGTAGTAATGTCCCAGGAATCGGAAGTGCGTTCTTGCTAGCGCTGGGCATTTGCAAAGGAAACTGCAAAAAGTGTGAGGAGTTTGTCAAACCAGATGCCGCCAAAATTGCGTAGCTAAATCAAAAACTGAGTACCTAAAGTGACGATATAAAGTACCGAATATACTAGAAAGTATTCGTTGCTTTCACCTTCAACTTTAACCAGATCTGTATTGATTTTAAAGCAATTTTCATACTAATGTTGTGTGGCATGAAGCCACCAAAGTCGGCAACTTAACTGACAATAAGTTGAGTGGAAAGTTTGCAATGACAACAACTGTTGTCGGGCCCTGCTTGTGTGCAACAGTTGCTGCTGAGCTAATGACAATGGAGCGTGTGTATTCACTCCGTTGCTGCTGCTGTTGTTGCTGACAAAGTTTCGAAAGTTGCTCGCCGCTTTTGCGCTTCATTTAAATTGCACAAATTGAAATTCAAAATTTTCTGCCGTGGCGTCGCACACTTTTCGAAGCTGCTAACTGGAACATAATTGATTTTGCATCACTTTTGCTTTCGGTGACGGCGAAGTTGCAGGCATTCAAATTGAAATCAATTCAATTGTCAGCTGCATCAAAAGTGCGAAATGCTTCTTCATTTAAAAAGGCCGAACTAAATTTAAGATCTTACTTTTGTTAACTATTAAAACAATATATTTGCTATGTTGTATTTGAATAAAATTTCTAGAGCTGCTATGAGAGACGAAGAGCTGCAACAGGTTGTGATGCCATATATGTAAGTAAGTAAGTAAGTACGGAATCAATTAGCGTTTGCCAGAATTGATTGTAATTTAAATTTAATTAGAAAACTGCTGGTTCAGGTTGTTCCTAGATAGTTTTAGATGCAAAACTTTAAAATAAAGCCTTAAAGAAGGATTATATTATAATCATTATAATTACATGCATACACACATATGTACATAGTTGGTCAGAACAACTTGTTACCGGGATACAACTTAACCTACGGCCTCTCTTCAGGCGCCCCTGCTACGAGCGCGTCTTCTCCAGTTGGAAATTCCAAGCGTTGCCAGTTGCTCCTCTACTTGGTCTTTCCAACGGAGGAATGGCCGTCCCACGCCGTCTCGACATGACCAAGCCAGCGCAGCCGCTGGGTGGTGATACGACTGACTATATCAATATCGGCGTAGAGTTCGTATAGTTCGGATGCGGTAGTCGTCGTCCTGCGGAGCACTTTTCGCTCGAACACCCCAAGAGAGAGTATGTCAGCCATTGGAAAAAATTTCAATATTTTTGAGAAGGTTCGTTTTTTTTTCTGTAGACTGAATTGATACGAGTTAAAATCAAGAACCTTTGACCATAAAGTTAGAGTTCTCTTTACTGATTACTGGACAAGTGATGGTATGTTTGTAACTATTGTCTACTCTACGGATTTTATGATACAGTGACAAGCTCAAGCTGACAGCTGTAAGTTGTCTGTGGCAAAAGCAGATGCCTTGCCCAACTTGTCAGCACTTTCCTACTTACAGCAAAAGCAAAATGTTGAAAGTTGACAGGCAAGTAAAAGGAGCACTTGTGCAAAGCCAATAAGAAGTTGCTACCTGCCAAGAATTTTATGAGGGCATTTAGAAAAGTGATACAAGGCATTGATTTCTGGCTCAAGAAATATTGCAGTGAGTTGAGTGAACAAGTGAACGAAGATATGAAATGCAGTGAATGAAGCTGTAAGATAGCTACATACTTACATATATATGTAGGTACACTTTTTTGTTCCATGGCAGCAGAAATATATTTTGCTTATTTTAAAGTCGAGCAAAATAATGTGATCTGTTGGATTTCTATTCGAAAGATAGCTTTCAAAAATTCCCTTTACATATCATTTTAAGTTTTAAATACTTAAGAGGTACTACGCAGTTAGGAGGCCGAAAAAAAGCGATATTTACAGAACTTTTTCTGAAAAGACGTTTTTTACTCTTTCTTGCTGTTGTGCAATATATAATGAGGCAGATAGCTCCTACCACGAAGAGCCCAATCAAAGGAATATCTGGAAAAGCCAAGCACAGCGTGGAAATAATAATTTGTAATTTACTTTTCTCATTGGCGTATGAGCAACCTTTTTCACAGAAGCAATTTCGAAGTCAACACGTTTTCTTATAATTTTTAATAACAGGCACTTAAATGTAATTGATTTATTGACCAAGTGTAAGCCCTCTGCCATACAAATGCATAATGAAATGTTTTCACAGGCACGTAGAAAGGGGTGCTCTCTTTCAAAATCGTATAATGCAAACAATTTTGTGGCATTTAAAAATGTTTAATTTCTTAAAAAAAGGTAAAAACAGCAAATACATTTTTCTGTTCTCAATTTTTTGTTCAGCCTCCCACGAAATAAACTTCCGCCTGCGTTCCTTCTTACGAAACGAGCTGGAAAATGTATAAATCATGGAGCTGGCTCCCTCGCCTTGCGGCGCAGCATAAACGCTGCAAATAACAACATCATAAATATTAATAATTTCCAATGGAATTATTTCTGATTGCGATGAAAATCCATAATGCCAGCAACAGCAGCAACAACAACAACAATGGCAGAACAACGCATATAATTTTTAGGCAATTATAATGAAATACAGTAAATGGAAACAAGTTGAGCATTCATATGTGCTTATATAGATGCAATATATAAATGAAAATATTCATAAAGAAATTATACATTTTGATCTTCTTCCTAATACGCCAAAATACCATTCGAACGATATCTATCTGAAACTTATATAAATACTACTGAAAAATCGATATTAATTGTAAAATGCTCAAAAGTTTCTAATACTATTTTCCAAGCCTTTCAAAAGTCGCATCAGATTTCAATACTCATAGCCAATGCTGCCAATTCTCTTTTAACAAAAGAGACGTGCATTTGTATGACTCTAAAATATATGAGGCTAATAAAAAATCAGCACTAATTGCCATGTTTCCATATAATTTCCAACTCAATCTAATCGTATGAAAATCCCAAACAAATTTGTCTATACTTTTGTAAATTCTCATTTAAAGTGTTGACGTTTTGTGTGGCTGATATCAGAAGTATATCTGCTCTTGGAAAATAGGTGCTTATTTAGATATATACGATAAATTAAAGACATATTCGAAGCCCTTCAAAAATTGAATTACATTTATAAATCTTAAGTCAATTAGGACAGTTGCACTTTTCCTAGCAAAGCAGACAGAGAAATATTTCATACAAGTGGGGCCACCTGTCGTGTGTGCCTGTATAAGTTAAGGCACGTTGCAGACATGTTACATGCAACCACTTGTCAAGGGCATCTTTTCGTTCCAGAGACAGGTTGCATGTAAACAATTTCTGTAGAAATTTGTCTCGTCCATTTCCGTTGTCCAGCACTCTACGTGCCATATCTAAAGTTTGCAAATTCGCGGCATCGGGTTGCCCGCCGCAATATTCAAATTCCCGCCTGCCAAACGTGCCAAACCGTGGGAAGGTAAGTTCTGCTGATTTGGCAAATTTTGGTCAAGCGAACGGGCTTGTGGGCTTCTTGCCGAAAATCAAAAGTCAGTCTTGTTTCGGACTCTCAGCAAGAGAGATAAAGTAATTAGAATTGCGCGACCGAACTTTAAATTGAACATAGTTCAAAGTTGTAAAACAGGTACGGTTCGCCTGAACGTGAAAGAAATAAAGTTATAATTTAAATTGAAACAGATCATTAGAATTGTGCGACCGAACTTTAAATTTAACATAGTTGAAAGCTGTAAAGCAAGAACGGTTCGCCTGAATGTGAAATAAAAGAAATTACAATTTGGATTGAGCCATAACATTTGTATTAAAAGATGTATTGTTAATGGAAGATACAGCAAGTTATGTGAATTCGTGCTGTTAAACGATTGCCTACGAGTTGTGTAAATTACTAACGAAACATTATAAAATAAAGATACAATTTGGATTTAACATAAAAGGTGTTTGGAAAGATTTGTTGAGGGTGGATAAGACAAAATATAATTTATACACGACAGCTAGTAAAACAATTAGCAACAATAAAAGGCAAAACAAAGTAAAAAATAAAAAAACATAAAAAATTTAAAAAAGAAAAATTATAAAACCTGCGGAGCTGGGATTCGAACCCATATACTTTCGATTTCTGCGCCAGCGCCTTACTCGCTGCGCTATCATCACTCTTGCTACCTTATGTTCTAAACTTTTATAAGAAGCCATTCGCTGCCTCTGCCGCCGCGCTGCCAAGAGGACAAACGCTTTTTAGTCAGGCCGCGTTTTATATATAAAGATATTTAAGACGAAACTGCTGATAATTTATGCCACTCACTCATTTGAAGTTATTGGAAAATCTGCAGTACATAATTGTAATGTTTTCAAATAATTTCTAACAAATTGTTATCGTATAAAAATTTTATTATTTTTGCATATTTTTATGAATTCTCATTTAAAGTGATGAGCTAAATCTATCTGAAGTTTATCTGCTGCTGAAAATTCATTCAAAATTTTTAAGAATTCATAAATTTGTGATTTAAAGATCTGCAAAAATGTTTACAAAAGGCGCCAAATATTGACCATGCTGACATACTTTTATTCGTAAGAAATCGGTCGATTAAAAATTTATTAACTTGTTTTCTTTGATGAAATTGTATATCTGGCTTAATGCTGAGAAAATGTGGACAAGAAAGCTATTTCTGCTATTGGCTATAACAGTCAAGACTAACATTTTTTTCGACTAGAGTCGCATAATCCTTTAACACACACACACACACACACATACAAAGCATTGTAGCAGCGACAATATGTGCGCACTTGACAACAGCCAAATCGCTTGTATCTATACATATTGCATATTATCAGGCGCTCAGGGCACGCAATTCAAGTAGTCACTCACTTGTCAAAATCGAAATGTACGCATAAAGCAATTTATAAATTACGTTAAATTGAGGTATTTGTATTTGTTGCCAGGCGCTTAAGCGCACAACAGCTGCGCTGGCAACGGTGCAGCTTAAAGGAGCGACAGGAGGAGAAGCTTTATTTGATGTAGAAATTAAAATGCGCATGGTTACAAACCCGCTTAGTTCTTCGCTACTGCAGCAAAAGGATTTCAAATTAATTTTGCGTTATTAAACTCGTCTTAAATGCCGGAAAAGTCCTTGGCATTCTACAGCTACTGCCTTTAGTCGACATGCGCTTCTACGCTGTTCTTTTTAGGTAACTCCGCGCACAGTTGTAAATCATCTGCACCCTTGGGAGTTTTGTGCGCGCACACATTGCAACTATGTTTGTATGTATGTTCGTTTGTATGTTTATGAAAAGCTGGAGAGCTTGTTGTGTATTTTAATGCTTGTTGCTTCTGCTTCGTTGGACACTACCGCTGGCCAGTCTGCTCGTGAAAGCAACGCCGTTGATATTTCTTCAAATGACTTTTGGCATATGCTTGTTGCTGTTGCTCTTGCTGTTGCTGCTGCTGCTGTTGTTGTTGTTGTTGTTGTTGTTGTTGTTGTTGTTGTTGTATGCCGATAGTGTACATATTTGTACTGAAAAATATTCCACTATATGCAAACAAAGTAAAAGAAACTTATATTCCAGCTGTGGCCGTTGTTGTTTATTGGGGTTCGTTGCTTTTAGGACATGTTAAATTTTTAATGAAGGCCAACTCAAGTGGCAACATAATACCAACAAAACGTATACTTACTTATGGAAACCAGCCCGATATCGAGCTACCAGGTGACTGAAGCAATTTTTGCTCATAATTTTACATAATCCCGAAATTTGCGGCATTTTTGGTATTGATTTTCTAAGAAAAGGCTCAAGTTTTTTCTTTAGTTTCAATTTTGCAACTTAAAAGTTGTAGCAATATCTTGTTGTTACAATAGTTTCAAGAATAACAGAAACATATAATCCTTACAAGAACATCTTTTATATTTACAATTTATATCAATTTATTTAAGGTCTAAGTCAAGTAAGGACGAAATTGAGTTATTAATGCCATCGGGTTCAGCGGCGTGTCCAAATCTATATGCAAAAAAATTCTCATTTTTTTTGTATTTTTTTAGCATGGCAATAATCCATCAATAATCTGAAAGCTTTTACATATACTGCAGTGTTAATTACAAACTTTTAACTGCTCTCCGGAAAAACTGGAAAAAAAGAATTAACAAGGTAGCTATGAGATGTGACCAGGGAATTATAAGTTAGTAGATGCTTTTAGTAGGCTTTTAGTATACAACTTTCATAAAAACATACCAAAAATGTGTGCCAACTTACTCAGATGGGATTATCCGACACGGATATATGCCGACTATGCGAGACAGGGACTGAAACGTCCGAGCACATCTTGTGCGACTGTCCGGCAATTAGTAGGCTAAAAAACATCCATCTAGGAGGCTACTCAGTGCCCCCACGGAAAATATGGAACACTAAACCCAGTAAAGTGCTACTTTTCATTAAGAGCCTAACACAACTGGGTTAGATACAGGCCAGCACAAAAGATCCATTCGGCGGTCGCGGTGCGCAACAAAGGCCTTCTAACAATAACAATAACAATACTCTGCCTAATGTAATTGGAGTAAATAAAATTTTCTTTAAAATACATGAAAATAATTGCATATATAAGATAGAGCTTTGAACGAGAAAAATCAAAAATTTAATCCCTTACCATCGGGGTGAACGCCAGTTTTGTGAATTAGGTAAGTTGCCGGGATCGGCTTTAGCTTTTATTTGTATTTTGTTTGCAATACTTTCTGGCGTTTTATTTGAATTAGACCAAATTTATGAAATATTTTTCCAAATTCGAAAAAGTTCCAAAATATTCAAGAATCCCGGCATCTTAATTTTTAAACCTGAATTGAAATTACTTCGCTAGTCTCCATTGACACATTCAGATATAAGCCGGAAAATCGTATATGCAGATTAAAGCTTCATTGGTCGAAGCTATTTATTATTTATCCTTGCGTTTGAGTAATATTAGCAAGAAATTTAAATTTCCGGCACAAAATAAACAAGCTCACTTTCCTTGCCCAGAGCTGGCAAGCTTGTCTTCCTGTGCTGTTATAAAATTCGCTGCAAAATGGACCAAAATTGTTTGTAATTCTCGCGCATGTCTAGAAACTGCCAAGAACAATAACAGCAGCGCTGTTTTACTTGCCGTCAAATAAATAAACGTATTCTTTGGCGTTTACTCTTTCTGCGTTTTCTTCGCTTCCTTGCCCTGCAGCCCCCCAAGCGCCACTAAGCATAATTATGCTGTCTTGGCTTATGCAAAAGCTGCCCGCATTTAAATTGAATTTCCACAAATGTAAACAGCGCAAACCACTGAGAAAACAAGGCATACTTTGCGGCGCCTTGTGTTTCGTTTCATTGTTTCGTGTTGTTGCTATCGCAGCGTAGCGCCGAAGTTTGTAAGCGTGTGCTGCCGTTAAATGTTTAATTTTGCCTTCTTTCAGGCTGCGTTGGCCGGGAGACTAGATCCCTACTCCAAAGAGAACAATTTACTAGCACTTTCGTTGTGCATAGTTGGCGCTAATATTTATGAACATTATGTGACATTGGCATAAAGATATTGTAATTTAATAGCAAGCAAAACAGTTTTTAGAAAACAGCTTCGAGTGTTCAAAATGCCAGGCAAATTCAGAAAGAAGGCTAAGAGTACACTGAAATTGAACAGACATTCGGCTTAGAAAGCCGAAAGGCAGGCAGATAGTCTTTGTAAGTGGATAGATACAGCGGCGCAGCCAGAAAACTATTTTGGGGGTTTTGATTTTGTTAGGAAATTTTTGCAATAAAATTCGAAGAGTATAAAACACATCAAATCGAGAAAAAAATTGTTGCAGCGAAATCTGTGCCAAATGCGAGTTTTAATTAGCTACTTGAAATATGTCGATATATTATATTTTTCTAACTATGAATATAATCTGTCAAATAAATAAAAAAGTGCAATGATTATGAATAGCTGCATCTAACGACAGTAATATCATATTTTTTCCAATGTAAGAATCTGTATGTAGAAAATGTAGAAATCTGTAGGACAAACGCAAATTGTATCGAGTATAAAATTACTGCTCATTCCACTAACGATAAAGGCCCAAAAATAACACCTTTCTATGCAAATTTGCTCGAGCATTTATTTGTGAAATTTGATATGAAATTTCAATGCCGAGATTCCGGTATTAAATTCCCGAATGCGTTTTTTCTTTCCGGACTAAAAAAAGCAAAATATGACTAAGATGTTCCTTTTGGGTTTTGATCTTCCGACAGACAAAAGCTATTCAACTGAACAATAAAATCAATTTCACTATTTGACAGTTGAAGTATCACATGTCAAAAAACCATATGAGTTTGACATTTTGAATAAGTCAACATGCCCATACTTTAACTTAAACCATCTTTCACTGAAAGCAGCAATCATTTTGTTGCCTTACCAATGTACAATGCTTATTTCTGCCTTGGGTCCAGTTACAAGCTCCGCTTTAGCTTGGATATGAAGGCTCCTTGCTCTTTTTAGTCTGGTCAATCAATCTATCTGAGAAAACAGAAATGAAATTCCTAAAACTACATGCAATTATCTTTAGGACAGAGAACTGGAAAAGCCTTAATTGAGCTCTTGCATTTAGCGGTGATCATTTGAATCATTATGTCAGGCAGGCAAACGTCAAATAGTAGTGTAAAAGTGTGCAGCTAGAAATCAATCAGCTAGAGAAGTTGCTGACAGAGAGTAAGAGAGAGAGAGAGGTAGAGAGAGAGAGCAGAAAGAAGCTGCTGTACGTCAGCTCAATTACCAATTCCAATTCGAAATTGCAGCGCTGAAGGGTGTCGATTGTGCTCCGTTAGAGCCAAAGGACAGCTGACGTGCGCGCTGATGCAACGGATGCGGGCTCGCTTCGTTAGCAGAAAGCTGAAGCGTAACACTTTTTTCAATAATGACAGCACACTGCTTCGATGTGCTGCTACTCGAAGCAGAAAAGCTCAAATTGATCCCGCGGCGGCATCCAAGCTGAGCCTGGGTCTAAGGAAATGCAACGAGGTCGATGCTGTTCTTCTGTAGTTCGAGTAGCAGCTGCTGACTGTTCGTTGTTGTTGCGCTGCCTGGCTGCAGTTGAAATTTGATAGGCGGGCGGAAAATAGTTGAAGCAGCTGCTGTGAAATGCAATTAATTGCAATCGACTGGGAATAACATGTTTAAAAAAGTTGCTTGAAAAAAGGTGAAAAGTAATAAATATGCCTAAATTTAGAAATTAATCTGCGGTGTCTTTGTTTATGTTTTAAGAGCGGGCGACAGCATTTTTCAAATACGACGTGAGCAGAAATATCTTAGAAAACTAGCTGTAGTAGAACTGCATACCTAGTTTCCCTCTGAAATCTATAGTCTTTAAATTAGTAAGGAAATCATCAATCAAAGTAATCATAATAATTCAAGCAACAGAAATTTAGCGTGCAATTAAAAACGTGCAAAAAATCTACCTTGAAGACTTTATGACTGAAAATTGTTCGAAATCTGTAATTCATATTTTTGTTTAAAATATATTTTAAGATGCAAAGCCATAGAATCTACATACCCAAATATTTTCTTCTACCTTAATAATTGAGCATGGCTTGTAATTAACTTATTTTCTGTAGATACTAAAAGAACTTAATATCACGAATCAATAAGACTGCAAGAACAATTTTTTTGTTGAATTTTCAGTTTTGGTTTCAAGCATCTGGCAGCCTGTTTGTAAGTAACAATTTCAAAGCATATATTTTACATATTCCTTTTTAAAAAAATTTCAAAGCATTTTTTTTATCTGAGAAGGAACCTCAGATCATGATCAGATGGAAAAATTTCTTTCTGCATTTGACGCATCCTTCGAAATTTCAAAGTGCTTCAGAACATAATCCAGACATTCGAGATGATAAACGAAGAACATGGTCTTTTACATTCAACAAAATTCTAGTTTTGCAGGCTTGTTCATGTGTCAGAAAAAATGTATATTTTATTTTTCAACGACTCAAATTTGGTTTTGAAAATTTATGGCATGCTTGCAGGATTCCTATATCCCGAAAAGTATCTATTGTTTTGCGGGATTTGATTCAGCTGACCAGAGCTCGGACAAGTGTCAAATTGAAACTTAAAAACACCAACTCATGCAATATATTGTAAGCTGGATTAAATCGAGCGCAACAATTGCAATAAAATGACAGCAATATGGCTACAACTTGCACAGTAAACAACAACAGTGCAGCAACAGAGTCATTATTTTAAATATGCCGCCTATTTGGGTATACATTTCATGAAAACTGCTTGTTGGAGGACGCTCCACCCATGTCATTACTCTTTCTTGAAATACCCATACTTTAGTGCTTATAACGTTTAATTAAAATGCTCGTTCGTGATAAGAAAGCAGAACAGAAACGACTCGACTTCTGTTGCCGTTGCTGTTGGTGCTGCAATGGGAAAGTGGTCAAAGGACGCACTGTTTCACGCCTCCCCCTAATTAATGTTGTTGTATTTTGATGCCGCAATAAACCTTACGGCACCCACACACATGCTCATTAATGTCGCTGTTGGCGATATAATAAATTTCGGTGCATTTCGTAGCAATATTTTTAGCAGCTCCTTCACTTAAATGTTGCAGTTGAGCGTTAATTCGATCGTCACTATAAGCAATTTAGATGATTCTTAAGAAAAAGTAAGTAATTTATAGAAAAATAACTTTACGAACTCTTGCATATTGCAGTTAAAATAGCTCCTGCAGCTATACATTTCAAAAATTTGCTCTTTCCTCCTGCTTATCTTGCACACGCCTTTGGATATAACTGGCAATTGATTGCTTCGCTGCAATTTGCGCAGCTTGCATTTTTCCCTAAGCAGCTCATCATTTGTCGCTGGAGATTTGCAGCAGCTGCATTTCTTATTGCTCATTGAATTTGAATTGAATTGGAACAAGTAAGGAAGTATCAGTCGGGTTTCACCGACAGAGTAATACCCTACACCATGATCCCAAGTGGGGTGATAATTCACTGAAATTGTGGGTGCATTTGATTTACAACCTACATAGTGGGCGGACCATGCCCATTTTTGGCAGACTACAAGATATACCTAATAGGACTATACATGCCTAATATTGATGCTCTGGCGAGTGTACAACAGATGTTATCGGCATATTTATTTTACTGCCCCCATGGTGGGCGGACCACGCCCATTTCTGGAGAATTAAAAGATATTCCTACCAGGAACGAAGTAACCAAATCTGGACTCTCTGGTGTATATATTATGGAAGTTAAGAAGATTTTTTGTTTATCGCCTATATAGTGGGCGGACCATGCCCATTTTCTTGTATGGCATCTAAGACCTATATATCAACTTGGGAACCGAATTTCATTCATTTATATTCGTAAATAGTCAATTGGGAACCATTTTACCGAAAAAATTTTGCCGGCTATATAGTGGGCGGATCACGCCCATTTTTTCCTGAGATATAGAAGACCTACCTCTTAACTTGAATACCAAGTATTAATCTTTTCCATGAGTAATTACACAAATTATAGCCATTTTACCGAAAAAAATCCGAGGTAGTGGGACTTACAGACCCGTTGTGGGCGTGTCCTTTGGGTAATTTGAATAATTTTAACACTTTACCTAACCCGAGGTTCACTGTAACTGTGTACCAAATTTGGTCCAAATCGAACAACTCCTTCTTTCTTTTTTTTGCATACACGCAGACAGACGGACAGACGGACAGACGGACAGACGGACAGACGGACAACCGGAAATGAAAAGAGGAAGTGTTTCTGATCATTTCTATATACTTATGTCTATACCTAGGAAGGCTCCTTTAATGCGTTACAATTTTGGCACAAAGTTATTATACCCTATTACCATAGGTGTAGGGTATAAAAATGTAAATGGAATGCATTTGATTGCAAGAAGCGTAAGACGAGAAATTTAGTGAAGCGGAATGCTGAAAAATCAGTTGAAGTATAATTTAATAATGTTTGTCATTTGTGAGCAGATACTTTGAAGAATTTGTTAAAGTGAATAGTCAGAAAATTACGCATTTATAAACAAGTAAGGAAGTATCAGTCGGGTTTCACCGACAGAGTAATACCCTACACGAAGTAACCGAGTGGCGTGATAATTCACTGAAATTGTGGGTGCATTTTATTTACAATCTACATAGTGGGCGGATCACGCCCATTTTTGGCAGACTACAAGATATACCTAATAGGACTATATGTATATGCCAAATATTGATGCTCTGACAGGTGTACAACAGATGGGATGGGCATATTTATTTTACTGCCCCCATGGTGGGCCGACCACGCCCATTTCTGGAGAATTGAAAGGTATTCCTACCAAGAACGATGTAACCAAATCTGGACGCTCTGGTGTATATATTATGGAAGTTAAGAGGATTTTTCGTTTATCGCCTATATAGTGGGTGGACCATGCCCATTTTATTGTATGGCATCTAAGATCCATATATCAACTTGGGAACCGAATTTCATTCGTTTATATTCGTAACTAGTCAATTGGGAGCCATTTTACCCGAAAAATTTTGCCGCTTATATAGTGGGCGGACCACGCCCATTTTTTCGTATAATATAGATGACCGACCCTTTAACTTGAATACTAAGTATTATTCTTTTCAATGAGTAATTAGACAAATTACAGCAATTTGAACGCAAAAAAACCGAGATAGTGGGACTTAGAGGCCCATTGTGGGCGTGTCCTTTGGCCGATTTGGCTCATCTCGGAATTTAAACTAAGTTAAGGTTGACTGTAACTCTGTACAAAGTTTGGTCCAAATCCGACAACTCCTTCTTTCTCTCCTGCGCTCACAGACACACAGACAGACAGACAGACGGACAGACGGACAACCGGAAATCAACACAGAAAGTGATTCTAAGCATTTCTATATACTTATGTCTATACCTAGGACGTCTCCTTTAATGCGTAACAATTTTCGCACAAAGTTATTATACCCTATTACCATAGGTGTAGGGTATAAAAAGCGCATGCAAAATTGATATAAAATATTCTTATTCAGTGATAGACAGAGTTGTCATATGCCATAGAAAGTGTTGCCTGGCAATTAAGCTTCCTTCAGAGCGATGTGATATAAGCTTACGTGTAGAAGACCTAACAAGAGGGAAGGCTGACAGATCAAACATTTTCGTTATAAAAGTAGCGAAATTAAATAATTTTAACCGTGCTTAATCATGCCTCAGAATATCTTTTCTTGATAGTCGAGAGATTCGGGACCTTACACTGAAACAAATTTCGATACATTTTCCAGTATATGTATGATATGACTTTTTTTCGTCGATGCAAGGGATCAAAAAATGTTCTTGTCTTTCGAGGCCCTGAAAATTAGAAGGCCCTCGCTAGAGCGTACTCAGCTTATAGGCTAGTCACGGAGCCGTTGACAGTCGCACTTAGCTCATAGAGGCGCACTTTTGGCATTTGGCAATTTTTGATCAGCTCAACATGCCAATCGTAGCGTCAAAGGACTTTGCAATTACCTTGACGAATAAGTCTTTATCTACATGCTTAATTGAGTTAAAGTGCAGCACAGTAAATCACACACACTCAAACACACACACAGGCACGCTGACAGTGTGGTGTATTAAAGCATTAATTAGTGCTCTGCAACTCACATATACATACACACAAAACATAATCTGCATGTATTATAATGTATGTAGATATTTGCAACACTAAACTGCAGCTAATATCAAGGATCAAACTCAACAGATATATACACAAACCAATACAAATGAAAAGTATGGCTTAATAGCAAAATCCTAGAATGCAAAAGCATTTGTATTAATTTGCCTTCAGCCCCCTCAAATGCTGCCCATGCAAGCAACGTAATCCGTTTCGCTGGTCAAGTGACAACTGCAATTATTAGTTGCTCTAGCAAATCAGTTAACACACAACTTAATCGCATACTTTGAGCAGTAGGCTAATTGGCTGTAATTAACTTTCACTAACTTCGCTTGCACTGTCAAGCACTCATTTGCACTCATTTGCACTCATTTGCACTCATTTGCACTATTTGCTACGACGCTTACAACAAATTAGCCATTCGCACTGATTTGTCAACAGCTGCGATTGACACGAACAGCTGGAGGTCAACGCTGTGCCTGCAAAATGGGCGTACCGAGACAGAGCAAAGCGCTTTCGAATCACATATCGCTGGCAAAATGCTCAAAGGCCCTAACCAAAATTTTGTTCGATGCACGTTTTTTACAGTTTCTGATAGCCTATATTAAAGTATACATTCTCACAGCATATTAAAGACTTAAAACCAAAAATTACGATTTTATAGCTAATACAAAAAAGCTCTATCTGCCTATATCTATTTACATGGAATGAATATTTATTCTGTTTTTTGCCTATTCCGAAAAATTTTTTTTATTTTTTATGGAAGAAATATATTTTTCTGAAAGCATATCTACCAAACCATGGCATATTATGAATATGAAAGTAAGCAAACGGATTTTATAAGTTGTCATTATAGATTAACTATTCTTGCGATATTTTATCCTTTCAGTTATAAAACTACACCATATTTGCACTTTGACATCCTTTTTGATCATTCTAAAACTACAGCTTAATTGAGACTAGCTTGTAGTTCTTCAAATCAGTTTAAGAGAATTCATTGACAGATCAAAATATTCATTGAATTGGTTTTTTGTTTGCTAAACTATTATTCAAAATGTTACCTGCCAAATAAAAGCGCTGAGTTTTTCTGAATCTAAGAGCACTGGCAAGCAAACATTATTTAAAAAAAATCTGTTATGAATTTGAATTTTGACGAATTTGTTTGGTCTGTCTAAAAAGCTATTTCTTCAAGTTTATGGTAAACTTTTTTTTAAGCAGCAGGTCTGTCTTAAAAGCTATTTCTTTAAGTTTATGGTAAACTTTTTTTTAAGCAGCAGCATGTAAGAAAAGTCGATGTTACTCTACATCATAACGCACACTTGAAAGGAAAGTCTAAGCTAGTTTGTGATCGGGTTACGGGTTATTATTGTTCAATTCAGCTGAAGAAGAAGAATAAGAAGAAGATTAATAGAAAGAAGATTAATAGAAAGAAGAAAAGGCAGATATACACTTTGATGGTTTTATAAAGCATACGTATTTCTTTAGACATAAAGAAATTTCCCTCAGGTTGTCATTAAGAAATTAACCAAAATGTTGTTAAGAGCAATTGACAACTGTCACATGGTCTAATTATAACAAACGGTTTGTCCAGCTTAGCCTACATTTTTTGCATTTTGCAACAATCCATTAGCTGCTTCCTTGCACCCATAAATTTTGCATACGCCCCTTGCCATATTAAGTGCGTGTATGTGCTTTGCCTGTATGTCACGAAATTGCATGGGAGTTTATGCGCATTAGTATATCCTTTGTGTATCAATGCCAGCATGTCGCTGTCGTTCGTTTTGTGCTGCTGTGCCTCAGGCGTAATTTACTCAGACTGATGCCAAATGACGTCGTTTGTTTGTTTGTTTTGACTAGAAGTAGAAATGAGAAAAGAGCTTCCTAATGAGCAGCAATTTTTAAGCATAACAACAGCAACAAAGAGCAAATTAACAAATGTCAACAATAACGAAATAACAGCTAAGCGTGGTTGCCACTAATCGATTTAACATTACTTTTAATTATGTGTAATTAAAAGAAATATTTTATTTAATAACATTTTATACAAGTCGTTGCCTCAATGTGGAAAAGTCTTAACTACAGCTTTTTTTCAAAATCAAGTCTGTTTTTGATTCTGATAGATCACACACAAATACAAGCTCCATAAAAAATGCAATGAACTATAGAAAAAGCAATTGAAATTGAATTTTTTATGCTGCGAGTTTTCGAACGTTTTTTCGTCTTCTGTAAAATAACAAAGATGAAAGTAAGCATTTTGCTACATCAAGTGAATATTGAGAAAATGAGAATTATAGTACAAACGATGGTATCTTCAACTTCCACATCATGAGCTCAGGGAGGGAATCCTGGCGTTCGCAGACTTTCACAAAAATGCTGCTGCTTGTGTAAGAGTTTGTATAAAAATCATTAATTTAAAACTTTTTTCAAGTAAAGAGTCCAATTAAAGTTCAATTAAAGTGTCAGTCAAAATTTGAAGATGTCTACAAAACTTTATACAAAATATAAACTATTCTTTCGAGGTACCCAAATTTTGTTTAGTAAAATTGTATCAATTTCCAGCAATATTTCTGAGCTTATTTCCAAGTTCAATTGAGTTGATAGACGTGTAACAGCTGCAAAATGAAATAAATGCCAGCGAATAATTGCCAAGGAAAAGCTGTCTCTTGCCAAATGGCACAAAATGCAAAATATTTTAGAGCCACTGGAAAACGGCAACGCCACGTCCATACTCAGCTCATGAGAGGACCACTTGTGCCGCTGATAAATGGCTTGGGCTTGGAGCTTCTCCCGAGTGCTGGCAGCATTTAACAATATTTGCCCAAAATTAGCATAAAGTGGCATTGGAAACAAGCCAAAAGAACATCAACAGCATGCTCACTTCGCTACGCATGCAATGTGGAAGCTTCGCAAAGGACACATTTTCGAAAGTTGAAAAGTTTCAGACGACACAAGCGACTGAAAATCTGAATATCTGCTGAACCATTGAACAAATTTTGGTTACGACACTATGCAAACCAGTTACGGTCGCTGCTCGCTCTTAAAATATCATTCGCTGATATGCATGTAAATAAGTAAAGTTGAAGAAAAGCTCTGATGAGCGCTCATACAAATCGGCCATTCAAATGTGATCTTCTGCTCATTCTCAACATACTATTATGATTGTCAGTATAGTCGATTATTGATAGCAAAACGTTGACTGAGACTGACTTTATACTATTTAACAAATGCATTCAAAATAAGAAGTAGCATAGATTGGAAAATGAGCATGGATGCCAGAAATATGAAATTAATAGGAATGAATATTTAGGGTGACATGATATTTGTATATTAACTTAATCTTAAAATACTAAAAATTATATCCTTTGAGATCTTTCATGAAGAACTTGATTTCAAAAGGCTTCAAATATGCAAAAAAATCAGTTAAATAAGTTACTTGCAAAGCTTTATTCTCCATAGCGAAACTCGGCTCAAATTTGTAGTTGCTGAAAGTAGTTTTATACTGTTTAGACTCAACTTCAAATTTTATTGTAATTTAATTTAAATTTGCACTTTAAAAAGCGCTATGCTTAGGCACTACTTTTTACATATGCAACAAGGACGACGTGTCTGACTGATGTGCGTAATATCAACAAGCCTCATTTAAATCACTCATACGCCATGTTACGTGCTTGAAATGTTTGTGAATAGTTGAAAGTTGCTAATGCGAAAGTCGCGTGTGAAAGACATGCCAAGCGCATTTAAAGTTTACTCACACACTCACACCCAGCATGCCACAACTTCAATTAAAAGTCAGCTGTGTGCCGAGTGGAATGCAACGCAATGAGCTGCTGGCACACTTGGAAATCTCCGACGAATCGGAGTCGCTGAATGTGCAAAAGCGTTAAAATTTGAAAGCAATAACATAATTTCAGCCCGTTTTTAGGGTCAGTTGCCGTAAAGAGAAAAAACCGAAACACATATAAACATATAAGGTCACTTTTGTTCTCGAAGGTGTGTATATAAACAGATATAGAAACCTGAAGCTTGCCATGATATTACGTCTTCATAACGTAAACATATTTTTACTATAAAAAGTTGAGAAATATATTGTTCTCTTAAATTTTAGAAGGGCCAAACAAAATTTTAATCGTATCATGTGGGGTATTGTTTGTAAGGGCCACGCCCAAGGGCTCCAAAAATATTTCTTTCATAATTTGTGGTGCCTTCATTTCGAAGATATGGCTCAAAATATCAAAAGAATTGCCATATTCCCCCACCCAGGCTTCCTAGGTTTCTTGCGCTACTATTTTGATTAAATCAGGCTAAGCAGGTTTCTAGTCATATATTATTTGAAAGCTGTTCATGTTTTCTTGTGCGGCATCGTTAGAAAGGGCTACGTTTATGGATTACAAAAATAATTTTTTTATAATTTTAGATGTATTGGCTACAAAAATGTAGCTAAAAATGTTGTAAATTAATTTATTAAATTAGATGATGCTTTCTCTGTGTCATGGACAGACGGGCAAAGAGATGTGCTGCTGTTTGCAGAAAACAACCAAAATAAAGCAAAGCACAGACGGGCAAGGAGAAATTAAATTCGAATTTTAGAGAGGCTAGTTCTGGTACGAAATCCTCTGTGCGCGAGCTAGACTCGCACTTGACTGCTTTTTTTAGAATTTGAGTAGATGTAGTCGAAATTTTGTGTGCATGCCAATTATTCATGATCAGCAAAATGTATTCTTTATTGTACCAAATCATTTCTCTCTTGTGCACATGAGTGCACCAAGGAGAAGTGCCTACAACTTGCATACGCTACAAAATGTATACGTACATTGTTGGCACTAAGAGCATGCTGGTATTAACACACACTCGCACGCAAGCACACACACACACACATTTTAAAAGTGAGTTGCATGAAAACGAAAGCAATAAGCCGACTTGACATCGCCATGCAGTGCGCTAAAAAGGATTTCACTGTATTTTACACTCGCTTTTATTTTGCCGCCGAAATTTCTGCTGATAGTACAGCTGCTCCCCACACCCCCGCATCATGCCAAAATACACGCAAGACCCCAGCAGGAAAGTTGGTAATATCTGAAACTGGTAAACGAAGAAGTGCATTTTGGTCAGGCAGCCATCGAGGTAGGCCGAGCACCTCTGCCGGTAATGCATTACCTCCTCGATTACTATTTCTGCCAGCAATGGCGCTGCTAAGTGGCCGCAGTTGGCGAACACCGAACGGGATTGTAGTCGCTATCGCCGCACTGTGATTGCATTTCGCAGCGCTTGGTTGTTTTTGTTGTTGACCGGACGGAAGTGCAGCTGCTCCAGTTCCGTATGCATGCTTTTCGCAGTTTGTAGTTCTTGAAATGTGCAAACTTTTTTAATATTCCACTGCGAAATTGCATGTAAAGCTGCTGCAAATCCTTGACCAATCTTTTTAAATACAGCTTCGTATATTCCCTTTTTTTTCTGTTATGTAGCTAAATGTATCGCATTTGGAATTTGCATGCTCTTTGAGCATTGAAGCGTGATTTCTTAAGATATATCTTGATCACAAGTGGAAAATAATCTTTTTGCTTTTTTGTCGAAATAAAATTTTTATAAAAAACTAAGTGAGCAAGCAGCTATGAAACGTATAACAATCGATTTGTGTTGCTTCGACTGTTTGCAACCATTGAATTTTTTATTTATTTTTGTTATCGATAGCGAATTTTTGATAAAAAAGAATTACTTTCAGTAAGAATTGTGAACGCACGAAAATATTTCTATCAAAACAATTATTTTGGGCGGAACGAAGTTCGCTGGATGTAGCAGTTATATATATAGTATATTGTAACTTTTTATTATCTTAGAAGAGCATACCTATTTCTAATCCTTTCGGCTTGCTTTCAAATTTTCAGTTTTTGCTCTTATAGTTCCCACTTTGCACTTCAGCTTAATTTACTGCAAGAAAAGCTCATCTTCACACTCTCATTTCACACGCCTACAGCCTAAAGGGGAAAACCGATGCATCAAATTGTTTAATTTTATTAAATGTTGCGTAATTTACGGCCTTCTTTATAGGCTCAATTTAATCCGAACAACGACTGCGTAGCGGCATATTTTACTCACAGAAGAAAATAGAAGTGGCTCACTTATGACGTCGGAGCACTACTTTAGCCATTACATTAATTTGAATAAATCAATTGCATGTACATATGTATGTATATAGTGCCCATTTATGCATAATTTTGTGTAGGAACGTTTACTTTCGCTTGAGTGGAAGAGCTGTCGTTTCCAGCTTGTACAAGAAAACTGGAATGTGGAATTAATCTACATATATTTCTTCCAACTTAAACAAGGCTCTCAAGTTTCAATCTGCCATATGTTTTTTCAACTGTCAAAATGTTGCTATATTTTTTCTAGGCTTTATCTCCATGCGCGTTCTTCGAGAATCAAAAGAATTAGATGTTTTCATTATTCTATATAAGAAGATGACAATTTCGAACGCAGCTGTATAACTACAACTACTTATATACAAATATATATATATATATATCTGCAGCTATGCCCTAGTTACAAATGCACATATTTTTCTATTAAATTCCTCTGAGCGAAAAAATCAGTTTGATTTCCCACATGAGCGTATTACATGGCGTATACGCAACAATCAATGCCATCTTATTAACAATAATCAGAAGCGATAAGGCAGCATTTCATAATTTATGGCTTCCTATTGAACGGCTTAGTTTCTCATAAATACGCGAAATCGCAACTAAATGTGTTATGTGTATTTGAGTGTGTGCGTGTGTGCGTGCAGGTTGTCGCTTGTCTGCAATCACACGCTTTAATCTGTTTCGCAGCAGCAGCGGAATAGAGTAGCCATAGCACATAATACGCTATATTTTAGCTAGAAGAGTAATCTAATTGACGCGTCGCAGCTTCGTCATAAGAGCGCTATTAATATTAGCAATCTGCGCGGTTGAAAGCTGTTGCAGGAAATGTACACGCCGGCGTATGAGTGCTGTGAATATGTTATGAGGCGCTGCGATGAATTTTTTGTTGCGTAGATTTATGTGTGTGTGTGTTGCAGAAAGAGGTTAGAGGGCATTACTGTTTATGAATTGCTCAAATGTACAGACATATATGTAGGAATGATTTTTGATAGCCCTCCGCGATGTGTTTTTTAATAAAAACTCTCTCTCTCTATTTATTAAATCCTTATAAAATAGGTTTATTTAATTGTACGCATTCATCGATGCGTCTCGTAAAATGTTTGTAGGTATGCATTCAGTCAGTTGTGTCGGCAAGAATTCCCACATTTATAACACGGCAAAGGACATACATATTATCGGTATTTGGGCCTGTCAACTGGAGCAGAAAGCCAAACAGACACTAAACGATGAGGTTTGGTAATGATAGTTAAGCATATTAGCAAAAAAAACTCGTGGTCAATTGCAACATTTGCCTGCATCTTCTTACTTATAGTGAGCTAAAATTCGTATCTGAAACTACATCCATCGCAGCTCTGAAATCAAAATTGGCATTGCTTTATACATTTTTCTGAAATTGGTCGACAAAGAAGCCTCATTTGCTTTCTGCCGACAGCTAAGCGAAAGCCAAAGTCGAAATTGCAATTGCATAAAAACTATAATAATTGCCTAGAAATAATACCGTATGCAATTTTTACTTTCAAACTAGTTAAAAGTTGTTTATAATGGAGAAAAATATTAGTGTTCTTCGCTCTTAGATATTGTAAATATTTCTTATGGAAATTGCTTTTAATAGTCGAGCTGTTAATGTAGTTGCATCCAAAGCAAAACACGGCTGCCATCTCGTCCTTATAATAAACATAAATAATGGAGTGTGTATTTCTAGGCGGCATGGCCATAAATTGTCTCTTATTTCAATTTTAAACGGAAAAGCTTGAATTTGCTACTATTAAAAGTTTCCTTTTTGCTATTAAGTTTCTCTGTGCAAAATTCGCATGTTGATATTGCATATGTGCACATTTGCCGCTGTCAAGCCGACTGAAAAAAGAGACAGCAGCGCAACGTTGACAATCCTTGTCAACACATTTCCCATGCGCAGAAATGCCAAAATAAAATATGAATTTCTATAAAGTAATGTGGAAACAAAATGTAATTGTCAGCGAAGCACGTACTGTCAAAATATTTTGTAATTTTTCGTTGTATTCCTTTGGATTCTGTTGCATATAGGTAACATTTATCATAGCTTGTATTGCCTTAACCCTTTCGGAACTATCTAAACAAAACATCCCACCGAATTTTGTAAAATTGTAATATATAATCCCAATACGTTTTTCGCGTGGGTCTGATTGCACCAATCTGCATTTTAGGCTAACCCATTAGGTTATTGAGCGTGTAGTATACGAAGAATCAGACTCGCATGTCGAATTTGCGGATTCTGGAAGTGAATATGTATTTGTATTCCGATAGTTCCGATGCAACTGAATTTGCACAGAGACTGACAATGTTTTCAGTGTGCCCTCTTAGTTTGACGAAAAAGATGACGAGCCACAGCCAGTTGCCCAGTGAGAAAATGTAGCCGCAGATGGCTACGAATTCCCAACTGAAAGGAACTGCATAATCCATTTCAATTTTTTATTTGATTTTTTATGCAAATTTACACAGAATGTCAAAAATATTTATTGGGATTTTATGTCCTCGCATAAAAGGCCAATTTCAGGATTTCTGAGTATGCAGAACATAATTCTCTAGCTCGATCTTGCAGAAAATGCATAAACTTATGGCAAGAGAATCTCGGTTTGCAAAATGAAACTCCATTCCGAAAGGGTTAAAGTAAAACATAAGTTTTAAAAACAAAGTTCTCTTTTTTCAGAGTGAGCCGATGAGTGCTTTTGCTAGGGGTAAAGAATTCTCTAGATTAACCCTTATGCGCGCCAATCACTTTGAATCGACTTAGTACAATTCATTGCGAGAGATAATGTGTTCTTAAAGATGAAAAGCCAACATACCGCCATATATCTAACAAATATTTCAAATGATGTCAAATTTCCATATTAAAAGAAAATTTAATACATGCACAATATGAAAAGTAGGCGGCTGTGGAGAGTTAAATAAAAAAGCCAAACACTCAATTTTAACACTCAAAAGCACACTCTTCTGCATGTGCGAGAATTCATTTTATAAAATTGCAAAGCAAAATGGCCACCACTTCTTCAGCAGCTTTTAAACGTGGCCTTCCTTTCTTCTCAGTCCATGAAGGAAGTGTTAAAAATCTGCTTCCAATTAAAGCATGACACCATTTAATAGCGTTTAATTTTCGCTACTTCATTTTACCTCCTCCTTCATTCCGTGTCGTGTCCACATCCACCTTTGCCTATTGCACTCTTTCCCCTCTCATCAACGCTTGCATGCATGCCATTAAAGCAGCGTCGCGTCACACTAATGGCGGCGTTAATGTCATTTCGTTGTCAAAGGCAGCAGCGCCCCGCGCTCAGTTGCAAACTGATTGCTGTTGCTGGCATTGTTGTTGTTGTTGTTGCTGTATGTATAAGCACAGCATAAGCCTTAACATGTTTCTACGCTTTTCATTTCACCTACAACAACAACAACAACAACAAGAGCAGCCGTTACAAAAGCAACGAATATAATTGAGTTTGTCTGTTCTCGCCCGGAAATGTTCAAATGCTCGATCCTGGATGCTCACTTCCGTTTTGTTTGCTCTTCTGTTGCGTATTAACAGAATGAGCGGATTAACGAAAAATAGATATAAATGCGCATTGAGCAATAACATAGCAATTCTATTCATTACTGTTATATAATGCTATTAGGGGCTGCATGCACTGTCAGCAGGACAACAACAACACATATATTACCACACAATGATTGGGTCACTCTGCGCAGGACACTCTCATTATGCAATGCATTTTATAGTATTGATGCGATACTCAACATTACAGCCCTCGACATTTCCATCAGAGGCGAAGACAGCGAGGCTGGCTTTAGATTGAAGCAGGGAAGGCTCGGACTTGAACCGCAACAGCAGCTACACAACTCTATGCAAGACATGTCTACCATTCTTGGTTAAAATTAGCATAACTTCATAACTCCTCTTAGCTGCGCATTTCGAGCTCCGGCGTAGATGTGAAGTTCCCTTTTCTGAAGGTAATTTCTGGTTTTCGTCAGTCGAGCGTGGCATTGACTGCTATGTTATTTTCACAAATGGCTGCCCAACTAATGTAGGATCGGGAGCCGATGTATATGTTGATGTAGACATCACAAAATTTCTTCCTCTTCTATTGGGATAGCATGCACTCGACTTTCAGATGGAAATTTTTGCTATCCTAAAGACTGGGATGCAGGCAGACAAAGCTTCTGCTGCCAACCGTCGACAAAGGAAAATTCGTCGTCCTTAATTTTCTTAACCTTAAGGACTGCAAGCTGCTGCTGGGCTTCCTCATTTGATATTATATACTTATTATGATTAGCACTTGCGTGGGATGGCTCTGATCGATAACAACAGCTGTAGGGTCACTCTGAAGCACAAGAAAAAAGTGTGATAAATTGTGTATTTGGATTTCAACAGAAAGATCCTTGAGCCATACCAATTATATCTGTCGATGGCAATACTCAGCATTGGGACTCAAGATAATGGGGAAAACAGCTACAAAAATGTACCATATCTTCCTTGCGTATATTTTCACGCTTCATTTGACAATCAAGAACCACAATCGACTAGACTATCCAACGAATTCGCGCATAAATTCAACATTAACAAAAGCAATCCTGCCTTATATTTGCGCACATAAATTCCCCTCAACAATTTCTCAACTATTTAACAACGTAAACGCTGTTCTACAAAGTACTCGCTTATGCAGCCCATAGGAAAAATGCGCAGCTGTGGCAGTGGAAGTCTATGCCTGAATTCTAAGTGAGGAGAATAGGTTGAAGCTTGAATTGCGTATACGAACGTTTTAGAAATTAACACGTGCCTTCCCTATTAAGATAAGAATTGTTAAAAAAGATCACAAACTCAAAATCTTCAGCTAACTTTTTATCTTCAGTCAACTTTATTGAAAACATTTGCTCGTTGAATGGTTACTTTGCATCAGCTGCAGTCCTCACAGCTTGTTTGAAAAAGCAAGGCCTGCGCGGCTTTCCTGCTGGGCAAATAATACACACTCGTGCATGTATGTATGTATGCGTGTATGTATGCATGTATTTGTGTGTGTGTGTGTGTGTAAGTGTGTTGCTTGCGTTCATGTGGCCTCTTAAGTGTTTGATTAAGGTTCATTGCCTGTTAGCGAACATTTCTCGCCTGCATTGGCGGTTAACGCTAACTTATTCGGCTTTTTCGGTGGTAATGTGGCATTATTTGGCATTCTCACTTCATTTACTTCGACTGACTTGGCAGCATTTTTGGCAGTCTGGTGCTCATTTATCGTAATGTTCGGTTTTTTTAAGAGTGCTCAGAGCTTAAGCTGTTCTATTGAAAGATTGCCGCACTTATTTACAATAGCTTGCAAACGAATGAGATAACTTACTCACTTATATGGCCATCACAACTTGTTGCAGGTCTGCGCTTCACGTACCACGCATCTCTCTCTGAGCGCCCCTGCTTTGCATGGGCCTTCTTCTGTTTCTAGTTCCGAACCCAAGCTTTTTCCACGTGGTTCCTTCAACACTGATTCGGTCTCCCTCTTCTACGCTGTCCCTTAACCTACGCAGCAAATAACTTTTTTACTAGAGCAATATCGCTCGATGTACCTGAAACAGCGGAGCCGCTGAACAAATGAGAATAATATTCAAAATGATTGGAACTTTCAAACTATAAGATTTTGTTTGAAACAGCTTGAAAAATTTGATGACAGCATAGAATGTTTTAAGTATTCTTAGTTCATCACTATAAATGGAACTACACAAAAACATATAAAAATTTTTTGTTTCATCAATTCTTCTGGCCAGTAATCTATACGGAATGTTGCGATTTCCTTTACTGAGTTATGGTAAATGTATATGGCATGAGTTTCACCACATTCTAGGTTCTTTAGACCTAGATCTCTCTTTATCAAAAAATATATTCCAAAATCTATTAAAATTGTATCTATCACATAAATCTCTTATGGTAAGTCTTAAATTTACCTTAAGTTATAATATCTTTAAGGGTATTCCATAGACTGAAATAAATAAAATAGAGTCGCCACAAAATGAAGGCGCATAAAATTGAGGCATATTAAATTGCACTAAATCAGGCTCATTCCAGCGTCTAGAATACAGTTATAAATTTGTTGCCATTCATTCAATATAGCATTACCAATGAGATTATAGTACGCTTTTATTTCTGCGTCATTTCGATGCGAAGTTGTAAACAAACGCGTAAATTTCCAACAACAAAATTTCTGCTTCATTTTGCGCGGCTCTGCTCCGCTTTTTATGATGAACATTTGCTTCTGCTTTTAATTGCGTGCTTCTGCTGTACTTGTATTCCGCAAGTTGCTTGCGTTTTTCTTCTCTACTCCAGCATGAACTCAGTTTGGATTTGCCCGCTTGGCTACTGCTTCTTATTTCTGGCGCTGTTTCACGGTACATTTGCTTTTAACCCAAATTTCGAGAAATAATAAAAACGGAACGAATGAAACAATAACAAACAATCTTGTTCAGCTTGCGTCCGTGGCATACTTCACCTCTTCTCCACATACACACGCACACGCAGCCATGGAGAACGAACCAGAGTGTAGACTACGGAAACGAAAAAACAAAAGGATACACATATACTACCACATAACAGTCAAAAGCCACAGCAGCACGTTTAACAGCTAAATTCGGTACACACACACACATACAAACACACTGTCTGCTGTGATATTTCTCATGGCAGGATGAGCACAGGCTATATACCTTTGCTCAGCGAATTGTTTTTATGAATTTTTGCTGTTCCTTTTTTTAGTTTCCGCTATGCTTTCTCTCTGTCGCTTTGTGTTGTTCGTTAACATTTGCCTGGCTGCAGGCTGTCAGCGCTTGTGTGAATGTCCTTGCATGCGCATTTTTGGCGCATTATCTGTGCATGCAGACAGAATAGCATGCCTTTTGAGCACTGGCATATTTCATAGTTTTGCAGTAAATTTTAATTCGGAAAATTTAAACTTTAACGTATCCTTCATTTTACATGCCAAATTAATTCGTCTTTTCGTTCTTTATACGCAAACTGAGTGTCAAAAGTCGGGAAAATGTTGAGCTATATCCGGTTATATGATACGGACGATTTACACCAAGCCTCTTCGTTCTACATCCACTCTTTTCATTCCTTTGATCAGAGAGCAGATGTCAGTATAGGTCAGCAAGAGAGCTTTCGGTTTATAGTGCACCTTTGACGTTAAGCTATCAACTGGGCTGGCGGCGATTTCCTGTCTTGTGACTTGTAAGTGATCCTTTAAGAAGAGTGACACTATCTTTGACGTCCAAAAAATTGCGTTTATATGTAGACTACTTATATAAGACCCAGAGAAAAAAAATCAAACAGTTCTTAAACCTAACAACCTTAGGCGTTTTTCTACCACTTTCCACCCTAACAGCAACTCCGTCATAATTTAACCACGTGTTCACCTCGGACCAACGCAATATTGAAATCAAGCCTGAGCAACATTGAAAACAAGCCTTAGGTCTTGCTATCTCACACACACACAAGTTGTGCTCATTCTACTGTAGCATACATTAATGGAACCTACACATTGTGCCTTTGACCTAATCCGCACTGGCAGCTTTTTTTATTAAGCTCTTTTATGAGCAGCTTTCTTTTTAATGGGAAAAAACAAAGTTTGATTCCTTATAGGATGAGCATTCAGTAGTACTAAAATTGCAGACTAGCGACATGACTAGTGTCCTACATTCGCTGACAAACTCGCAGAAAGATATGCAATTCTCGAAAATATATAATAACTATTTCAGCTCAACATCTTGTACTCTGCTTTCAGAATTATCTCTTATCTCACATTTCCGAGAACACTGCCTCTTGGAGTGGCATTTTTAATTAAAGTTTACAGCCATTTCACTTTATATTCATTTGTGTTGCTTTGAAATTTCAACAGAAGTCAAAGTTATAATAATGAAAAGGTGAAATAAAATAAAATGAAATAAAAAATGTCTGCGAATGCGCTCAGGCATTTCGAGTAGGACTTCTGTGGCGCCGCCCTTTTCTTTATGCCTGCTCGACACTGCCACTTTGCTTCCGGCTGCTGTTGCTTCTGCATGAGTGCAGCGCCATCTGTTGGGCTGCATGTGTACGACGACTTGTCTGTTATGCTGGAGAAGTGGCAGCAGCTCTTGGGTACGACGGCTCTGTGCTCTGAGCTGTATTTCTCTTGCCTTATATATGTAAATGTGTGTGTGTGTGTGTGTGTGTGCCTGAGCGTGCAGCACATTTCATGATTAACAGTTAAACTGTTGCAATTTGCGAGTGTCTGTGTGTACATATATGCATGCATTGTATTTGTCTTATTTTAGCGACTGGCGCTGTTGTTTCCTCTGCGCTTATTTCATGCTCACTTTGTGACACTTCCGTTTCCGTTTGAGCGCACATGTTGCGCTTTGCATGGCACTGACCCGAACTGTACTTCAGCTACAATAAAATACGTGCATTGAGTAAGAAAATTGCGCAGTAGCTGCGTCTTTGGCAGAGGCAGCTCTTTAACTTTAAGACTTTCCTTCATGGCAACCAAATATTTAATTGAAATATTTGAAAGTGTATGAGACACAAGCGGCTTCCACTGGCTAGGTCATGCCGTGCGTATGGACGAAGGAGCTACAGCGAAGAAGGTGTTCGAGACGGCGCCAGTTGGCGGCCGGAGACGGCATGGGAGGCCATGCCTACGATGGAGACCAAGTGGAGGTGGCCCTGGCAAAACTTGGAATTTCCGCCTGGAGAAGGTGCGTACGTAGTAGGGACGCCTGGAGTGAGGCCTCACGGCAGGTCGTAACCCGGTGACGGGTTTTTCTGACCTCCTATGTATGTATGTATGTATGTATGTATGTTTGTATGTATGTATGAGACACAAAATAATTTTTTCAAATAAAAGTGCTCAAAATTTTGTTCTTACACAATTATGGATGAACTAAATTTTGACAGCTTTATTTGGTAATCTAAAATAACTGTAGAGATAAGATTTGAAAAGAGATCTGAAAAGAGTTGTTCATTGACCGAAAGGGAAAGAGAGTATAAGTAAAGAAATGTAGTAGTGCTATTGCTGTCATATATTTAACAGTTAAATGACAACAAGTTACCTATAAGTTTGTATCATCAAGAATGATAACAATTTTAAGCCGTCTAGCTTTCGCCTTAGATACTTCTCACAATAAATACGAGTATGTAGTATATCGTTATTTCTGCTTTGGAAATTTTTGATTTTGGCTTAAAATGAAGAAATTGTATTTACATTTCATCGATATCTTGTAATCCGTGTTCATATTTTCATGCATTACTTAGGTAGGTAGGTAGGATAAGTGGCCGTCTGAAGGACATCACTTAGGCCAAAAGGCCCATTGTGTTACCACGTGGGGTTTTCACCTATATACTTCCCATGTATGGCAGCAACTTTGTGGCTCTGGAATTTTTGTCAATATGTCCTGGTGGCGTTTTTTTCAAGTCTGCCAGACAGCTCAGGAAGTAATGTCCCAGGAATCCGAAGTGCGTTCTAGCTAGTGCTGGGCATTTGCAAAGCAGTTCTTCAACGGATTCCTCGCAGTCTTCGTCGCTGCAGCTTCTGCAGAAGTCGTTATACTGCAGTCCCAGTTTGTTGGCATGTTGACCAATGAGGCAGTATCCGGTTATGATTCCTATGACAATCCCTATGGAGGGTTTGTTTAGTAGGATCAATTCGCTGGATCTGCTCTGGTTGATCGTATGCCAAATCTATCTTGCTGTCATGCATTACTTTCTGGTTTTGATATCCACGCTCAGATCCAGTTCCAGTTGTAAATGACATGCCTAACACGCTTAGAATGTAGGCTAGACTGTAGCTGTCAACGGTGGCTTCTTGCTAAGATTTCGCCTTTATGCTAGTGTTATAGCTTGCAGATACATATGTATGTATGCGTAATACTTTCAGATATGCTATGCCATTTCATTGCTTGACTTGCTTGTTGCGTCGGCAGAACGTGCTGACAGTAGCACGAGGCATTGTAAGACCACTTCATAATAGTTATGGCGAATAGCATTGCATATTTAGGGGCGCTTCATTGCAAAGTGCCATAAGCACTTGCCAAAAATGTTCAGTTCTTATAAGCGAATGTGTATGTGTAAACGTTTCTTAAAATACCAACAGCGAATATTTCAATACATTTATGCGGAAAAAGTATTGCCGCATTGCGTGACTGTTGGCGCGTTCAAATTGTTTTACGCCTTCACAGCTGATACGGCATTATATTTTATTGTCAGAATGTTTACGTTTCCCCTCAAGGCAGAGCAAATTGAATTGCGCCTTTTTATTTGTTTGGGTGGAAGCGGTTATTTCATAACTTGAAGAGCGATTGTATTAATGGGTGTGAAAAAATTGCAAGCTGATGATAAGCTAAGGTAAACTCAGTGGCAATGAAGTTGCCAGCTGAAGGTCTCAGCTGCGCTTGAAGCAAATGACTCAGCTATGGGTTGACTGAGGAAAACCAACTCAGATGCATTCATCCATCATTCATGCCAAAGTGGGCATAAATAAGCGCAGAGCCAACTTCAGCGTGAATTTTTCGCCCAATTTGATTTTGACCGCAATTGCTTTGGTGGCAAACTTTTAACAATGTCTAGCTTTGTTATCTAATTCAGCTACAAAAAGGTACAGTAATGTTAGAAATAACAGCCACACCTTCGAATCCATTGTTTTTAATAAGTAACTTGTGATACATATTTCAGCGAAAACTTGAAATATTATTCGAATCAAGATAAAGTAAATTTGTTAAATATGCTCAAACTTTTGCCTAAAATGCACACACTAGACTAGAGATACTATAAGCAATTATTTCATTGGTGCACCTATTATTTCTAACATCACATTTCGAACATATGTATGTATGA
Organism: Neria commutata; assembly: GCA_963457695.1. Taxonomy (NCBI): domain Eukaryota; kingdom Metazoa; phylum Arthropoda; class Insecta; order Diptera; family Micropezidae; genus Neria; species Neria commutata. The sequence goes on from OY735247.1 coordinate 31,921,061, forward strand.
GTGTATTTTTAATGCACTAGCATCATGAAAATAGCTTAAATATAAAATGCTCGTTTAACAATGTCCAGTTATGCCGGAAGTGAATTTGTGCACATATGAAATTACAGAGCAATACATACGCATGCTCACATGCATGCACTTCAGCAGAAACCACTAAAAGGACACTCGAAATGTTCGCTTCCAAATGACCAGCTGCGCCTGACGCACGCACAAAATTGAACCAAAAGCAAAACTGCGCAAAGTTGCATGTCAGTGCCACAGAATCCTGCCTGACGGCGTGGCAGCTGTCAAGTCCCTACGACTTTTGGTATTGCAATTTGCGCCTGCACCAAAGTGAGCATGTCCTTCCATATGATGCGTATGCAAATTTCCGCATGCGTCCTCGGTCTGGCCGTAACTAACAATATGCTGTTTTAACAATGATGCTTTGCTTTTGCCTGCGAGGACATTGCAGCTCGCTTCGAAGCGTGGCATAACTTCAATGCAACAGGCACATCATACATATGCATAACTGTGTTAGTATGTGTCTGTGCTGAAAATTCTCAAATCAGTATGCATGCACGTACTCAGGACTTCATAAAGGGCGAAAAACCAATTTTTTTATTGAGAGAATTGAAATTTTTGACTAGTGGAAATATATTAGTAAAGTAAGAAAATTAGTTATACTTTTTACAGAAAAAATGTTCACTTTGCTTTATTATAAGCTTTATATTAGGTTCAAATCAGGTATGTATGTTTGTATGTTTGTATGTCGTCAAATCTAGTAATCAATTTTTCACCCACTTCCCGACTACTTAGAGATCTGAAACTTTGCATACATGCCTAAACTAGAGCCCAATACATGAATCAATAAATTTTATGGACGTTGGATAAGGGGCGTGGCACTTTTTTATCAACTCCAGATTCGTGTATAACTTTAGAACTACACATCACACATCAATGAAACTCGGTAGGAACTTACTACATATCCATATCCTTCTACTGAGAAAATAAGGGGGCCACTGGATAAGGGGGCGTGGCACCCCCCATACAAACAAAATTTTTGATCTCGATTAGCTTTGGAACTAAAGGTCGTGCAGCATTGAAATTTCGTATGCAGTCGCCTCTTGGATGTGTCGTCCCACTGGTAAAATTTTATGGGCGTAGGACAAGGGGCGTGGCACTTTTCAAGCAACTACACACTTGGGCTTCAGTTTATAATTATAGGTACACCACACATGAATGAAAAACGATAGGAACTTACTTGCCGCGCCCTGCTGGCAAAATAGCAACAACTCACCGCGTCACAAAATTTGTGGTCATATGCAATAACGACTTAAGTCGACTTAAGACGAAATTGAGTTGACGTTACCACTGTATTCCTGACGTTGATGCGCATATTTTGTTCAAACCCCGGTATCTGTACCCATCTCAGAAAAAAAGTTATTTAAAAAAAACATATGCACTTATGTTGATGTGCACACTTGTTACATTTGCAATAATGGCTTATGTCGAAACAATATTGCGATTAGTTTAATTTCAGTTTGCTTTAAAAGCTTATCTACACTTAAGTCGTTATTGCACATTACCTTTGCTCATTTTTAAAAAAAGCTGCATACGCTTAAATAACGGCGTAATTATAGATAAGCGGTTATTGTAAACAAAAAATCTCGCTGCAAACATTTTTTGTAGGTATAAGTCTTTATTGCTTATGGGTTGATGTTCTACAACAAAAACTATATTGAAGTAAGCGAGTAATGCAGGTAGGCTATTGTTCTTTGACCGTTTTAAGTGCACTTAAGTTGTTATGTTGCACGCGCATAGGAGCAAAGAGTTCATTAGTTGTTCTTTATATTGTGGTGTGATCACGCTTTGAGCTAATTGTAATAAACAATTTTAAAAGTGCGTATTACTTTAAAAATAAAAAAGAATTACTATGTCAGAAATAACGTCGGAAATTTTGGAAAACACAACGGATAATGCTCCTGAACGCCAAATCCACGTATTTAAAGACAATTTAAATATTGGAACATCTTTCTTGAACTCGAATCCAGTTCTTGATATGGATCAGGATATAGATTTGGACTTTTCTTCAGATGATTTACTGCTTGACCCTGATTATAATTTTGAAGAACAAGATTCGGGAGCTGAAGAAATGTCTACTTCAAATGCTACGGGACGAAGTTACAATTTCGAAGATGATCTTGAAACTGAACAAATGCCTACTTCGAGCACTACAAAGCAAAGCTCTTCCAAAAGAAAATTATCAAAAGAAAGGCGCAACAAAGGGCAATGCTATGTAAACACCAAAGGCAAAACTATAGCTGAAAGAAATTTGCAGCCTCTAGTTCTCGATTGTCGTATGAAGTGCAAATCTAAAGTTCCGTTTGGCCTTCAAAAGTCATATTTTGAGAAATATTGGGCATTAGGAAGTTATGAAAAAAGAGTTTTGTTCATAGCTTCATTAATTGAAGTGTTGGAAATTAAGACTAAGCTCCTGCAAAGGAATACCGAAAACCCTCGTAAACGAAACGTTCACGTTAATTATTTCTTCGAGTATGAAGGAAAGAGAATACGAGTATGCAAAAAGTGTTTTAAACAATGTTTTGACGAAAGTGAAAGTTTTCTCAAAACGGTTAAAAATAAGAAAATTAACCATCCCGAAAGTGGTTATGGGGACAATCGCGGGTCGGCGTCGGGGAAAAACAAGCTTTCGGAAAGTGTTATTCAAAATATAAGAGATCATATCAACGAATTTCCTAAATACGAAAGCCATTACTCCCGGAGAGACAGTAGCTGCTTGTATTTTCATAGCGATTTGACAATTTCTCAAATGCACCGGCTCTATTGCGAAAAAAATAACACCGAAGCAGCAAGCATTAGTTCTTATATCAAAGTTTTTGAAAGTAAGTATGTTTTATAAAATTTTTAGGCATAGGCTAATAAGTGTAATTCTTTATAGCAATGAACATCAAATTCAAAAAGCCTCAATTAGACACTTGCTCTACATGTGACAAGCTAAAGGCGAAAATTGACATCGCTAAACTGGAGAAAAATGAAGACTCTTTAAAAAAGTTGGAAAACGATCAATCCCTTCATCATTCTAAGGCTGAATTTGGATATGAATCAAAGAGAATCGATAAAGAGATCGCGGCCAAGAATTCAATGGTGAAAACATTCACGTTTGATTTACAACAATGTTTGCCTACTCCGTATTTGAAAACAAGCATAAGTTTTTATAAAAGGCAACTTTGGACGTTTAATCTCACAGTGCATGATTGTGCAACAGGAACTCCACACTGTTATATGTGGCACGAAGCGATTTCTGGGCGTGGTGGTAATCAAATCGCATCATGTTTGTTTAAACTGATAAATAATCTTGTCGATATTAAGCACTTAATTTTTTACAGTGATTCATGTGTAGGTCAAAACAAAAACTCATTTATAAGTGCAATGTTCTTATTGGCTCTTATTATGAACCAAAATCTTGAAACAATTGACCACAAGTTTTTAGAACCTGGACATACGCACATGGAATGCGATGTAGATCATGCAGTAATAGAAAGAAAAAAAAGAGGAGCAGTCTACAAATACATCATCCGCATGATTGGTACAATTTAGTGAGATGTGCTGGGTCTAAACGCAAATTCAACGTAGTTGAAATGGGTGTGAAAGACTTTTACAACTTTTCTCAGCTTTTGAAAACGAAATTCATGTGGAGATCTGTGAATGAAAGTGGGGAAAAATTTTATTGGAAAGATGTTAAATGGCTGCAATACAATCGGAACGATTCTGGTAGAATTTTATATAAAAATAGCTTATATGAAGACGAACCATTTAAAATTCTAAATATACGCAAACGTGGAGTTGGTTCCGTTCATATTAAAGACTTAACGAATGTTGCAGAAAGTAAAATAGATGTGAAAAAGAAGAAAGATCTGGAAGACTTATTACCATTCATAAATCCTTGTTTCCATGCGTTTTATAGAAGTCTTCCAACTAGTGACACACTTTTAAATATTCACCCGGATTTAGTTGAATATGATTCGGATGAAAAATAGCTTTCATAATTGACTTTTCCCACTAGGTTAACTACCTGTATATATAAGTGCTTTTTGAATAGATTTAGTTCATTGTTATTTTTTACTTTAATTTTTTAAGTCTCATGCATTTTCTTAAGCATTAATGTAAGTAGATTCTTATATTACAGTAATAACTTATTTGGACTTACGTGACAAAAATTCAAATAAATTAATTTGTAATAAAGACTTAAGTAGACATAAGTATAAAAGATGAAAAATGTAACGTTTGCAGTAAAGACTTTTTTGTTTTTTCTTTAAAATACTCGCAGAATAAACGATTTTTATTTATTTTCTTAGCATGCATGGATTTTTTATTAAATAAAATATTAATATTTGCAAGATCCTTTTCCATATCTGTCGTAAATTTTATCAAGAATGCATTTCAAATTTCGAATTGCATTTTCTCGAAACAGTTGTTTTCGACTTAAGTCGTTATTGCATATGACCACAGAAATATGCCACGAATATTAGGGTCGATCACTGCCGTATTATTTGTTAAATTGAGGATATGACATATGACGATAGGAAACACTGTGAATACCCTAAATATTGTGTACTGCTCTGCAAGTTTTAAATTCTACTTGTGAAAAATTTCAGAGCTCTAAAATTGAATTTATGGAAGACTAAAAAGTAGAAAATTAAATTATATAAAAAAAAACTTTTTAAAAATAAGCTTTAATTTATTTAATGTACTAAAAATTAGAAAATAAATTGTTTTTAAGTCACCTGTATCTTACTATCAATGAAAGCTTGTGCGCTAAATATCAATATTCAAAATATCTTTCATTACTAGAATCTATTTGCAAAAAATTATTTAAATAAAATTATATACTTTAACAAATTTTACAAACAACAAAAACCTATTAGACAAGAAGGATGAACTATTACTTACATATATATAAAATGGACTTAACGCTGAAACAAATATAACGCTTAAATTAAACAATTTTCACAATAACTAACATAACGTGCAGTCAGTGTTGCTGCGTCCTCGTCTGATTTCTGACTAACTTTGACCGCGTCCTCTGTTTTTCCACCAGGTGTCTGTAAATATGAGCGCATTTGTCTGTGTCCGTTTTAAAATTTAGTCGTAGGTGTGATGGTGTATTAATGATATGTAGCATTTCCAGTGTATATCTCCGTACATAGTTCGTCTCATGCTGCAGCACTTTTACATTTTCAAAATCTGGAATGTGGTTGAGTGTTGTACAGTGTTGTGCCAAGGCTGTTTTTTGCTCCATAGTTTTTGTACGTGATTTGTGATCCGATTTACATATGTGCTGAAATTCTAGTTTTTAATTTTGATTTCGTGGTACCTACGTAGATTTTGTTACAATGATTTGATTCGTCTCCTCTGCATGTTATTTTATATATCAAGTTAGAATTATCTCCTATGTCCATTTTAGCTTTGCTGTTGCTGTAAACTTGTCCTAGTGTATTTACAGATTTGGTTTTTATTTTGTAGTCTTCAGTGTTGTAACACTTAGATGTAATGATCCTTTCAGTCATTCCAGGTACATACGTCATCGATTTGTATATTTTGGGCGGTAGCTCCGTATTTTGTCTATTGTTATCCTTCCTCTTAGTGTGTTTTTTAATTAAGTCCAACGTTGTTCTCGTAGGGAATCCGTTTTTTGTTAGTATGTCCATGACCTTTTTATACCCAACACCTATGGTAATAGGGTATAATAACTTTGTGCAAAAATTGTAACGTATTAAAGGAGCCATCCTAGGTATAGACATAAGTATATAGATATGCTTAGAATCACTTTCTGTGTTGATTTCCGGTTGTCCGTCTGTCCGTCTGTCTGTCTTGGTGTCCGTGCGCACAGGAGAGAAAGAAAGAGTTGTCCGATTTATACCAAATTTGGCACACAGTCGCAGTCCATTACTTCAAGTTCTGAGATTAGTAAAATCGGTCGAAGGACCCGCCCATTATAGGCCTGTAAGTCCCACTACCTCGGGTTTTTTGCGATCAAATTGCTGTAATTTGTCTAATTACTCATGGAAAAGAATGAAACTTGGTATTCAAGTTAAGGGTTCGGTCATCTATGTCATAGGAAAAAATGGGCGTGGTCCGCCCTCTATATAGGCAGCAAAATTTTTCGGGTAAAATGGCTCCCAATTGACTAGTTACGGATATAAATGAATGAAATTCGGTTCCCAAGTTGATATATAGGTCTTAGATATCATACAAGAAAATGGGAGTGGTCCGCCCACTATATAGACGATAACCGAAAAATCCTCTTAACTTCCATAACATATACCCCAGAGCGTCCAGATTTGGTTACTTCTTTCCTGGTAGGAATACCTTTCAATTCTCCAGAAATGGGCGTGGTCCGCCCAACATGGGGGCAGTAAAATAAATATGCCGATCACATCTGTTGTACACCTGTCAGAGCATCAATATTTGTCATATATAGTCCTATTAGGTATATCTTGTAGTCTGCCAAAAATGGGCGTGGTCCGCCCACTATGTAGGTTGTAAATCAAATGCGCCAACAATTTCAGTATCACCCCAGTTGGGAGCATGGTGTAGGGTATTACTCTGTCGGTGAAACCCGACTGATACTTCCTTACTTGTTAATATTGTTTTCGTGAAACCGTGCGTCACTTATCGTTAGTACTTTGTTTATGAAATTATTCGCCGTGTTCATTATTATCTTTTTGGTGTGTTTAGAATTGTAATTTATCAATCGTCCCGAGGCCATGTGTTTTTGGTACCAGTCGATCACCAATGTGTCATCTATTCTTACCATAGTGTCCAAATAAGGTAATGTTCCATTCTTTTCCAATTCTTTTGTAAATTTCATGTTGCGATAAAATCCGTTTAGAGCATTTAAGGTTTCGTCTATTTTGTCAAGTTTTACAATCGCAAAAACGTCGTCCACATATTTAGTTAGTAGTCTTGGTCTTTCATTTAGCTGGTCCACAACTGTATCCAACAGCTCCTCCATCACAATATCCGCTAAAATTGGGGATATCGGGGATCCCATTGGCATTCCTTTCTGTTGTATGAAGATTTTATTTTTGTATTTAAAATATCTGTTGTCCTTAGTGCAGAATTTTAATGAATCCATAAATTGTCCTTTAGTCATTTTTGTATGTAGTGTTATCGTGTCCCATTTCTTTTCGATCGTTTTTATCGCAAAGTCAACCGGAATGCTTGGAAATAGTGAGACCACGTCAAAAGATATTATTGTTTCGTCTACGCATATGCGCGTATTATTTATTTTTCTTTTAAATTCTATCGCGTCTCTCACATTGTACTGTGAGCAAGCCGTTAAATTTTTTAAAATATTTGCTATGTATTTACATAGTCCATATGACGGTGAATTAGTCGCGGAGCATATCGGTCTTAATGGCATGTTGTCTTTGTGTATTTTTGGAAGTCCGTAAATTCTGGGAGCAATCGCCGTTTTGGTTGTTAATTTATATTTTTCTTGTGTAGTAATTATATTGTTTTTATGTAGTTTGTTAATTAACTCGTTGTTCCTTTGTTGTAATGTGGATGTCGGGTCCCGTTGTGATACTTTATATGTTGCTGTATCCCAGAGAATTGTATTCATTCTTGTGTCATAGTCTTGCTTGTTCATTGCAACTGTAACATTGCCCTTGTCCGCGTTCAAAATTAAAATATTTTTATTTTTGTTTAAAAACTTTTTTGTTTCGTCCAATGTATCCAAAATTAATTTATCTTTTGGATTCACACGCATTTTGTTTACGTGGTTGTCCATTAGAATTGTTAGTTTCGTTCTCGCAATTTCTCGTTTTTCTTTATTTTGTATTGTCTGTATGCAGTCTTCTGCTTCCGCAATGCATTTGAATAGTGGGAGCCGTGCGGGTGTAAGCGGTAGTGCATACTTCGGACCTAGTGAGAGTAGCCACTGTATGTTTGTTGGTATGTCGGCTTCTGTTTTGTTCGCGAACCAGTCAGTGTTTAAATTTAAGTGAAAATGTTCTCTTTGTTGTTCTTGTAGTTTAACAGCTTTCTTGGAATGGAACATTACCTTATTTGGACACTATGGTAATAAGAATAGATGACACATTGGTGATCGACTGGTACCAAAAACACATGGCCGGGACGATTGATAAATTACAATTCTAAACACACCAAAAAGATAATAATGAACACGGCGAATAATTTCATAAACAAAGTACTAACGATAAGTGACGCACGGTTTCACGAAAACAATATTAAAAAGGTCATGGACATACTAACAAAAAACGGATTCCCTACGAGAACAACGTTGGACTTAATTAAAAAACACACTAAGAGGAAGGATAACAATAGACAAAATACGGAGCTACCGCCCAAAATATACAAATCGATAACGTATGTACCTGGAATGACTGAAAGGATCATTACATCTAAGTGTTACAACACTGAAGACTACAAAATAACAACCAAATCTGTAAATACACTAGGACAAGTTTACAGCAACACCAAAGCTAAAATGGACATAGGAGATAATTCTAACTTGATATATAAAATAACATGCAGAGGATACGAATCAAATAATTGTAACAAAATCTACGTAGGTACCACGAAATCAAAATTAAAAACTAGAATTTCAGCACATATGTAAATCGGATCACAAATCACGTACAAAAACTATGGAGCAAAAAACAGCCTTGGCACAACACTGTACAACACTCAACCACATTCCAGATTTTGAAAATGTAAAAGTGCTGCAGCATGAGACGAACTATGTACGGAGATATACACTGGAAATGCTACATATCATTAATACACCATCACACCTACGACTAAATTTTAAAACGGACACAGACAAATGCGCTCATATTTACAGACACCTGGTGGAAAAACAGAGGACGCGGTCAAAGTTAGTCAGAAATCAGACGAGGACGCAGCAACACTGACTGCACGTTATGTTAGTTATTGTGAAAATTGTTTAATTTAAGCGTTATATTTGTTTCAGCGTTAAGTCCATTTTATATATATGTAAGTAATAGTTCATCCTTCTTGTCTAATAGGTTTTTGTTGTTTGTAAAATTTGTTAAGTATATAATTTTATGTTCAATGACCCTGATGATGACGTCCGATGGAAGTCGAAATATTGGCCGAAATAAATAATTAAAAATCATTAAACGGTTTTTTAATTACAAGGACCTTGAGCCTGAAAAAAACACAACATCTATAAATTATAACAACATTTCGAAAAAACATACAATTCATTTAAATAAAATATTGTAGTAACTGTTTGACCAATATTGAACACATAAGCGCCCCAAGCTTTTATGGATAGTAAGATACAGGTGACTTAAAAACAATTTATTTTCTACTTTTTTGTACATTAAATAAATTAAAGCTTATTTTTAAAAAGTTTTTTTTTATATAATTTTATTTTTTAGATATAAAAATAGAATTTTAGAGAGACTTGGTATTTTGAATTGCAAAAAATTAGTTTATAAGCTTTGGGACTCGATTTGAAATTTATGCACGATTCTCAAATGAACATTTTATAAGGAAATTATTTGGTCAAAGTTAAGCGTAAAATATGTTAATTTGCTTAAACTAAAAACTGGTTCAAAATAACTCGTTAGAATCTAATATACTTAGAAGTAATCGACTGAAGATATAATCTTAGCTAATCCAATTAGTCCAGGAGGTTGTACCCTTGAAAAAGGTCTTAGAACTACTTAAATTCTAATAACTAGCAAGCACCAAAAGGGACTCGAAGTCATCAGCTATAGTAAACAAAAACCTATAAAAGATAGTCGAAAGCCGAAAGATATATGCATACTCAAAAGATCTGTATTGAATCGATTGCACTGTTCTTAAGCAGGCTAAGTCGATAAAGACCTCTGCATAGTTTTTCACATTCAGCACATTTCTCTATACAGCAAACTAATTTTCATACCCTTCATGGTAAGCTTTAAGACAAAAGTAGTGTGTTCGATTTGTAAATCTTAAAAAACATATGACAGATCGACATATGATGGCATAAACTTAAATTTTGTTGAGAAAAGATACTTCTCTCACTATGGAGCAATACTGAATTGCAAGCAAAACTACCAACTGATTCCGTATCTTAACCGAAACAGAGTCATTAAATAAAAGCTATCAATTAAAATGAGGTTAAATTTTCAATGAGTTTTAGCAATTTAAAAACAAGTAAGGAAGCATCAGTCGGGTTTCACCGACAGAGTAATACCCTACACCAAGAAACTGAGTGGGCGGACCACGCCCATTTTTTTGGTTGACGTAGAGGGCCCACACCCTACCTTAAATACCAAATACTATTCCTTTTAACGAGTAATTAAAGAATTTAAAGCAATTTTACTGAAAATATTCCGGGGTAGTGAGACTAACTGACCCGTTGTGGGCGTGTACTTCGGCCGATTTTGCTAATCTTGGAGCTTGATGTAGAGGAAGGTTCACTGCGACTGTGTGTCAAATTTGGCCTAAGTCGGACAACTCTTTCTTTCTCTCCTGTGCGCACGGACACCAAGACAGACAGACAGACAGACAGACAGACAGACAGACAGACAGACAGACGGACAGACGGACAACTGCAAATCGACACAGAAAGTGATTCTAAGCATTTCTATATACTTATGTCTATAACTAGGACGGCTCCTTTAATGCGTTACAATTTTCGAACAAAGTTATTATACCCTATTACCATAGGTGTAGGGTATAAACAAGTAAGGAAGAATCAGTCGGGTTTCACCGACAGAGTAATACCCTACACCAAGTTCCCAAGTGGGGTGATAATCCAATGAAAAAGTGGGTGCATTTAATTTACCGCCTACATAGTGGGCGGACCACGCCCATTCTTAACAGACTACAATATATCCCTAATAGGAGTATTTATACCAAAAGTTGATGCTCTGGAAGGTGTACAAACGAAATGATTGATATATTTAATTCACCTCCCCATAGTGGGCGGGTCACGCCCATTTTTGGAGAATTAAAAGGTATTCTTACTAGAAATGAAGTGACCAAATATGGACGCTCTGGTGTATATCTTACTGAAGTTATGAGGATTTTTAGCCTACCGACTATATAGTGGGCGGACCATGCCCATTTTTCGTGGGACATAGAAAACCAAACCCTTAACTTGAATACCAAGTTTAATTCTTTTCCATGAGTAATTAGACAATATATAGCTATTTTACCCAAAAAAAATCCGGGGTATTGGGACTTACAGGCCTATAGTGGGCGTGTTCTTTAACCGATTTGGCTAATCTCGGAACTTGAAGTAGTGAGAGGTTCACTGCGACTGTTTGCCAAATTTGGTATAAATCGGACAACTCTTTCTTTCTCTCCTGTGCGCACGGACACCAAGACAGACAGACGGACAGACGGACAACCGGAAATCAACACAGAAAGTGATTCTAAGCATTTCCATATACTTATGTCTATACCTAGGACGGCTCCTTTAATGCGTTATAATTTTCGCACAAAGTTATTATAACCTATTACCATAGGTGTAAGGTATAAAAAGAGGAAAGTGTCTATTCTTTTGACAGACTTTCAAATTTGCGTAATCTTTTCCAAGCAACTGCTTGCAATGCCTAAAAGCAGGCAATATATTTCATTCACACTTGATTTGCGACAAATTTTGCCTCAAATTAGCAGCTGCCTCTTCCGTTGACACTTGCCCCGCCAATTGACACGCTCAACAAATTCAAAATCAAAACGGTACTGCTGTCAACGTGTGCCGGGCCCCCATCCGCCAACGGCTGGCCTGAAATTTTATGATTTTTCAATTGCCACATTCCGACATTTTCGCATTTTCGGCGCTTTCGGCTTGCCAAATGCCAAATTGTGGAATAATATTTCTTGCCTTAATTTCGCACATTATGTGCAGGCACCCACGTCCACCCACAGAGCCACACGCACTTGGCAAGGGCGCCTAAAAGCAGAGTGATGTGGCGGTAAAAGGTGCGAGACATACACGCACACATATAAACAACCAACACAGGTGAAGCCAAAAGCGAACGCACAGCTATGGCAAATTTATGTGAGTAGGTATTTATTAAAAGCTTCAACAGAGCGGGCGACTGTGTTTATTTATTTTTTCCGTCAAGGTTACCAATACATACATACAACCGTGCGCACGTTTGTGCAAGTGTAATGAGATGCATGTGTTTGTATAGACAGCAGCTGTCGATAAGTGCACATGGCTGTATTTTACGCATTTCTTATTATACATGCATGTGTGTGTAGCATATACATATGTACGAGCATGTGTCTACTTTGATGCATGTAGTTGTGCGCATAAATATATGCGTTTGTGTGAGTCTGTGTGCAAGGGTCTGCCGTTGCAAAGATTACTTCAGTGCTTTTATAAATTTAAATTATATATTTCAGTGCCTACTTATAGGATCAAAGCCAAATAGCTGTCAAATGGCACTGGCTGTGCGTGTGTGTGCGTGTGTGTGAAGTTATTGGATTTCACACGCATTGTTGCAATTTGCTTGGCACACGCTTTCGTGAATGTCGAGCAGACTCGCCAGGCGGCCAGCGTGTCAACATGAAATCCACCTGGCACCAAAAGCTATCTGGAACGTCGCGTGGCATCTGCTCGTAAAAATTTGTTTTGACGCCTAAAAGTGTGCTTTGCTGCTCATGCGGGGAGTCGTTTTACAGTTGAATGCGCTTCGTTTAAACTTTCATTGCGTCGCCACTATAGGTAATTTTACCCATTTTTGAAGCCAAAATTAATTTTTCGCACTTGCAAAAATCAATTTTTTTTAATGGTATTTGATAAAGAAAACATCAATTTAAATAACTGTGTAATTGGATTTGGTAAAAAACAAACGATGGCGGCTCAGCAGGCGGTCAAAGTCATTGTTAGTGAAAAACATTTTAAATACAATATACGCAGTGAATTTTATCGAAGTTTCGAAAGTGTTTAAATTAATTAAAATAGAACATATTAATATCAAGTAAATATGGAGAATAAAGGTGAAAGTAAGTACATAATCGTTCAAAAGAAAAGTTTTGTTGAAAAAAATTTTCTTTTGTGGAAAAGCCCATAATTCTAACATAACCTTTAATAAAAATTTGTTAGTTAAAAATTGACTTTGGATAAGCTTTTAAACTATTGGCCGTATTTGGCCTATTTGAAATTATCATAAACGTGTAGAATAAAGAATTTTCTGTTTAATTTGTCAATTTGAAGTTGCGATTTTTTGCGTTTTTTGAGAAATATCATTTTTTCGTAGGCAAGCTTGCTAAAAATTTTTGGTTTTTTTTGGAAAAACTCATTTTTCTAGCATAACCTTTTATACAAAATTTTTTAGTTAAAAATTAACTTTGGATAAGCTTTTAAGCTATTGGCCGTATTTGGCCGTATTTAAATTATCATAAACGTGTAGAATAAAGAATTTTCTGTTTAATTTGTCAATTTCAAGTTGCGATTTTTTGCGTTTTTTGAGAAATATCATTTTTTCGTAGGCAACCTCAGCTTGAAATATAGCGAACTTACAAAAGTTTGGGTCGATGAACGTAACACAGAGTAGAGGAATGCTGCTGTTTACAATTTTATTATTGGTAGTATTGAATGCGGTAATGTTTTGAATGAGGAATCGGCTTCATTGAAGGAGAAAGTGCGAACTTTTTGCAAAAATGCTTCAGTTAGATGGGAGTGTTCTCATAGGAAGATAGAAAATGATCTTTCGGACGTTTTCAACAGGGCCTTGGACATGTCCGATCCGCTCATGTCATCAATATATTTGGAGAGACGAGTAGAAGGAAGAAAACGCGTGCAACTTCCACGAGAAGTTCTTGACATGCTCTGTACTCAAGAATTATCTCAAAATTGGAACGAGAGTGCCGATGAATACCAAGATAGCTTGGACATAGTGTTAAGCTATGCGTATGAATGCGAACTAAGTCAAATCATATTAGATAATGAATTATGAACCAAAATTAAATAAAACTCTTGTTAAAAAAAAGTAAGCGGACCCGGGGCAGACAAAGGTTAAATTTTCTACAAATTTCTTCTCCCGAATTTTCTACCACCTATGCTTTTTATAAAACCACCATTTTTTACCCAAAACTCCTTTCAGTTTGGCTGTTATTAATTTTGGCCTCAAGAATGGGTCAAATTACCCATAGTGCGTCATTTCAAATCGCACAAATGACGAACCTTTCCTAAAGACACAATGCTCGTTTTCTATTTGGCCTTTTGTCAAAGAGAAATATCAATTTCGATGCAAAAGCCAGATAGAAGCATTAAATAAGTGCTAGAAAGAGTTTGAGGAAATTTCAGTAGAAAGCAAAGGCAAAAGTGGTCACATGTCGCAGAAGTACGCTGTTGCCACTAATCGCTGCAGGGTTATTCTTTGCTTGATTTAATTTATGCGTTTTCATATATGAAATAATATAAAAGTATTGATTTTTTAATTAAAATGCATGCCGCGCATATTTCCCGATGAGCAAATGCACATGGTTGCCATGGATTATAACAAATTACAAGCAATAATTTTGCTAACGTAAATTTTGCTGCATGGAACCCAACATGAACCCCCCCGCCCCCCTCCCCATCCCCTTCACCTGCTCACACTCGCATATGCACTCTGATACGATGATATTCCAACAAGCTGAGAACAATATTTTAGAAAGTAAACCTTGCATTGAATTTACTATGTGTCTATTCTAAAGTATTTGAAAAAAAGCAGTCAAGTGCGATTCGGGCTCACGCTTACAGGGTTCCTTCCCCAGAAATACCTTCTTCAGCGTTCGTATTTCATCTCTCATTTTCCGTCTGTCCTTTGCTTAGTTTTGATAGTTTTCTGTGAACAGCAGCGCTACTCCTTGCCCGTCCGACCATTAATTTTTCGACATTTCCACCTATATTCTCGAAACCACCTCACCTAAAATTACAAAAAAAATGTGTATAGTACATGGACGCAGCCCTTTCTAACGATATCGCACAAAATACTTCATACAAATGTTTTTCTTTTGGGTCGATCAAACAATTTAGCTGTCAACTATCCCCGCCCCGTTTTATGCATGCTTATGACTGCACACCATCTGCTAAGTGACGCCGAATCTGGAGCGCATATCTTGAGCGTATTCTTAGCTCGAAACCCTCTGTTTTCCCCTTCCCCGCAACTTTGTTCAAGTTTCAGCTACTGCCCGCTTACCCGCTATCTTCCAGGCCCTACCACGGCATCCCGAAGCACAAAACTAACACCCCGTTCAGTTCCGGTTCTTTGTACCTTATTTAATGCGCCACTGCCAGCCCACAGAACGTGAGTAATGTTCTTGTCCACCATTAAAAGCCCATCAAAAGTTTAAGCAGCGCATGAAAATGTGTCCAACGTAGTAAAATCTTATGCCTTTGCCCTCAGAGGGACGCAAGCTGTGCTCTTATACATACATCAACAGTAACAATCATACAAATAAAAAACAACAACAACTTAAGCAAATCCAATAAATAATTTGCACGTTTCACACATTTGCGTAAAATTGTACTTGTCGACTGCGGGCGGGGCGGGCAGGCTCACGCGTCGACTAACAGCGCTTCATTAGGCGCTCGCTTCAGGCGGCCATTTTCGATGAGAGGCCAAAAGCCGAAGCTGTCCAAGCATGCACAAAACAAAGCCCGCAAGAACTAAGGATCACATAAAAGATGTAAGTGTCAGCTTGCATGTGCATAGAGCTGTGCGGAAGGAGGGAAGTGTCGGGTCACACAACAGGCACGCACCAAACTTTGAGTCTCGAATGTGTCCTCAAAAATGTTGAAAGAGGAGCAGAGGCGAAAAGAGTGTTAAAGAAGTGATTCAAAAGGGTATGTACACACTGTAGTTTTGTAGTGTAAAACTTGTTAGGAAGTAGAAAATTCAAGGAATAAGGAAAGTATACAAAATATTTAAAAATATACATGTCCAATAAATTATCTTGTTAAGTATTGTTTTGAAGATAGATCAAGGTTTTGAAATCCACATCGAATCATATTCTCAATTATGACATATATAATATGCCATAAAGTACAAAGAATATCGGGCACTTGAAAATGCACTAAAAGTGAGAAAAAGGATTAAATTTTTACTACTTTCTCATAACAAGATTTTAGAAACTTTTACATTACTTTAATATCTTATTGTTTGGTAATTCTTCAGTTGCGTTTTCTGTCGGAATATTTTATCTTCGCTGGTTAAAGTCTTGCTTATAAGAGAGTTTTGTTGTATCCATACAGCCATTCAAACATAACAACTACAGCGTTTCAATTCTAAAATTGATATGCTCCACCAAAAGATTAAGATGTTCAACTTCAAGCTTAAATATTATTTTTTGTTTTTTATTAAATTTTATTATTATTGTGGAAATCATTCCGAACTCTAACTATAGGCAAAATCCGCCAAAAATTGTTCTTCTGTGCCACAACTTTCAGTGGTGAATTTTACAACAGGGAAAATTTTAATACACGCTGCTCATACCGCTGCACGTCAACACACCTACACATATATATAAATACACTTCAAGTAAATTGCGTTGAAAGCTTGAATTGGGTGAAGAGCTTTTCCTCTCTCATTTTCACAATTTCTACGAGCTCCTTAACTCACTGCCAATAGCGCAACACGCTTCCCGTACTACAGAACATATCGAGCACGTTGCCGGCTTGCGGAGACGAGAGTTCTTTTTGAATTGGGCCATATTCCACTGTCGACGTTTTTACTATCCGGGGTTATGCGCTCCCAGTGAATGTTTTTATAATTTTTGCATTTTCCACAAATTACTCAAACTCTCTCTGTATGTTGCTTTCGCGACAGCGCTCACAACAGCTAATAGCAAACTTAATACCTTTAATATTATTTATTTCAATTGTTTGAAATAGTCGTGCAAAAGATTGCAATTGTTTGCGAGGAGCTTAGCATGTTTATATGCACTAGGGTTTTCATTGCCGGGATTACATGAGCAGTCCGAGATGAGAAGCGCATTAAGATATGTACGTACATCCTTCTGGAAAATCTAAGCGTGAGAAAAAGTTATAGAAATTCACTAGGAAATGTATCAGTGGGTACAAACCATAACAGCTTAACTCGAGTTTTCCAGTACAATGGACAAATACTTGTCTGCGTGCTGGTAGGTTTTTCATATTCCGACAAAAAAAAAAACTCGAGTTAGGACAAAATATAGTTGTTGATGCCATCGTGTTCAGCTATTCCAAATCTATATGCTATAAAACTTTCATGTTTGCATCTTTTTTAGGACGGCTATTATCTATCAAAAACGTAATAGCTCTTACATATACTGCACGGAGAATTTCAATCTTTAAACTACTCTTCGGATAAAATTGGAAAACAGACTTAAGCGGTTATGACTTTTGGCCACAGATATATGCAAAAATGTACCAGTCCACAGCTCCATTATTCGACATTATTAATCGGTGGAAGTAAATGATAAATTTATGTTATTGCTATAATTTTTAAATAATTTTTTTTATAAATCATAATAGCTTACTAACACCAGCACCACCCACTGACATGGCTCCCATGATGCTCTTAGTTTACTCTTCGTTGCTTGTTATTACACCCCTGCAAGTTCCATCTACTGAATGTGCACAATTTTCAGGGGCCTTCCCGCATAACTGCACTTGCGAGTAGCGTTTCGAAGACAGATTTATTGACACTCTTCAGCTAGTTGCTTTCCATTTTTCTCAATTCATGTTCAAGTTCATTTTTATTGTTCTCGTTGAACATGAGCGTAAATTTATTGCCATTGAAACGTTTCATTTAAAAATTGAAAGGAGTATCTAAGCGCCACTCGCTTCGCTATTAATGGCTGTCTGTTTCTGTTGCTTTTTGAAATGCACGCACGATAGAGTAGCGGAAAATTGGAAAATTGTCGAATTAAATTTTGGAAGATTATTTATTTAGAATGCAGCAATTGCATTTCAAATTTTGATTCGACATTAAAAGTTTGCCATCGGCTTGATACTTCCAGACAGGTTCAGATTGTAATAAGTAGAGATTTGTTATGAAAGTGGTTTCGAATTTGCTGCAGAATTTTTTTTTAAGTTGGGCCAAAACTCATTGAAATCTCAAAGAGAACAACAGAGAATATTTTTGAGAAAATTTCATCTGCTGATTTCCATTGTGAAAACCGAATACGCTTTGGGCAAACAACAAGTCAATGTTTTTGCTTTGGCATTGAAGTTCTATTACTTTATTGAAATCAAATCGATCGAAATTATTGATTGATAACGAACGAGAATTTATAAATCACAGATATTATTTCTTTGACTTTTGCATTTGAGCTTAATTGTTTTCAAGATAGAAACTTTTTCTCTTTTTTCCCCGAAGCATTCGATTTAAGTTACTAGCTTTATAAAAGAACTAAGATAGCAAGTGTCAATTGTGAATGCTTCTACTTACAAGCTTTAACTACAACTGACCAAAGCAATTGCAATTCTAGAAAAAGTTAGTTCGAAACTGAATTGTTTTGTGGCATAGAATTTGGCGTTGCCAAATTTACAAGATTTAAAGACCAAAAAAAAATTTTTTAATATTCACAAGATTCCATCTTAAAATCCTCTATACTTTGCCTTTCACAATGTTGTAAGTTATACTTTTGGAATGCTTCTTTTGAATCATGTATCCTTCTAATCTCTCTAAGAGTCTGTTATGCAACGATTTCATACTTTTTTTAACTTCTGATGCTGTCTGTATTCAACTTTACCACTGCTAAATGTGGGTTACTATATCAAGTACTCCCACCAGCTGGCAAAATGTAATAACAAAGTTTAATTCAAGCTTCTTTGGCAGCTTTCGAAAGCTTCGAAATAAGCTTTTTGTTTGAAAAGAAGCGTCCAAGGCCAACACTGTCCCTCGGCTCGAACCAAGCACCAGGATATACTCAGCAATTAGCAGACAGATGGCGCTTACGACGCAATTTTAAGTTCAAAGAAAATGCTCAGTCATTATCGAGTAATACATTGATAATATATATTTTTGATTTTCTATCTATATAATTGATAGCTTATAACAGTTTTAAGCTATGCAAATTAGAAATTTCTGTGGAGCTTTTTAAATAATGGTAATAAACTCCGGATTCATATATGAGAAACCAATAAAATCATTCTGATCCAAATTCATTATGAACAATTTATCGGTTGGTGTTAAATCGGTCTTCTCGCTTGTGAAGGTTTTGTCGAAATGACAAATGTCCTTGCGATGTTTCTGCAAAAGTAATTCACGTTATATAAACCAAAGAGCCACACTTTCACGTCTCAAAGTTCTGCTTACAATCTTGGGCACAATGGGCGGTTCCATTTCACGAGCACTGGCCTTATCCCAGTCAACACTCTTAAAGAATTGATGAGTGGTTATTTCGGAACGCGCATATCTTCCGGCACCCAAGCGATTGTTGGACTTCTTAGCCAAAAACTGTGAACATGAGCAATTATAAGTGCAGTTCTCTACAATTCTGCATAACCACTTACGCTCGTTATGATGTCCATGGCTTCCTGCGAGAAATGTTTTGGAAAGACGGCCTTTTTCTCTTTGATATTTTTGAATATGGCATCATCGTCGTCACCTTCAAATGGCGCCTGACCGGCCAACATCTCAAAGATCAACACGCCGAAGGACCACCAGTCAATGGTGTGATTGTAGGGTTCATAGTTTAAAATCTTCAAATACGTTTAAATTATTCGTGACTTCTCCTTCCAATTGTATGTATGTTTGTGTGTGTCACATTTGGCCTTTCGGGCCGCGTTGACAAGCAGACTGAATCCCATTTCAAATGCAAACTAAATGTTAATATTACCTCTGGTGCTATGTAGGAGCAGGTGCCACAAAAAGTGCGTGTAGTGCCGCCCTCTTCAATGCCCTCCTTGCTCAGTCCGAAATCAGCCAACTTGACGTGACCCTCGACATCCAACAATATATTGTCCAGCTTCAAATCGCGATATATGATTTCGCGCTCATGCAGAAAGAACAGCGCCAACGCGACTTCAGCCGCATAGAAACTGAAAGTAAGTTGGAACCATGGTCTATGGTCACAAGCAATTGAACTCAACTCCACGCCACATACATGGCCACAGACTCCTTGAAGCGTCCGTATTGCTGCATGTGAAACATGAGATCCCCTCCCTTGCAGTATTCCATGACAAAGAACATGCGATCCTAAAAAAGGTGCCAACGAAAGCTTATCATGGCTTTAATGAACAATCTGCACTCACCATGGTCTGGAAGCAAGAGTGCAACGATACCAGGAACGGCGGCTTATGTGACAAAGCCAACACGTACTTCTCCGTCATGGGCAGTTCCATGTCGTCGGTTTGTATGATGACATCCTTGCGCAGCACCTTAACCGCATACAACTCATCGGTGCCGCGACGCTCGGCCAGCAGGACCTTTCCGAAGGAGCCCTTGCCGAGCACTTTGATGAAATTGAAGTCGGCCGCACGAATCATGTCGCGTTTGCTCATATTGTGCGGCATGTCCTTGTTGTCCATGCGTCGCCTCTGACTGTTCGACTTGTTGTCACGCTGTCAAGTGTACGCACATGCATGCATAAGTGAAAGCATTAAGTGAAGAAGGACAGTGGCCCGCACTTACGCGCACTTCATCTCGCAAGCGTGCAATATCGTTGACGGCATCGCTGCAAGGAATATTGTAGCACTCACCCTCCACCTGGGAGAGCAACTTATACCAGCCATCGATGGCCTCCTGCAGGAAAGTTGCGCAAAAATTTAGTTGAATTAAATTGATGCCATTTGAATTTACTTGAAATTAATTAAGTTGAATTCATTTCATTTGAGTTTAATTGATTTCATTTAAGGTGAATTGAATTGAACTGAATTTACTTCATTTGATTTGAATTGAATTAAGCTGAATAGATTTGATAGAATTGAATTTACTTCACTTGATTTGAATTGAATTAAACTGAAATGAATTATATTGAATTTATGATTTTCATTTGAATTGAAATGAGTCAAATTGAGTTGACTCCATTTGATATGAATTGAAAAGAATTGAATTGAATTAAGTTGAATCGAGTTGAATTGATTTCATTTGATTTGATTTGATTTAATTTGATTTTATTTGATTTGATGTGATTTGATTGGATGTGATTTGATTTTATTTGAGTTTATATCAATTTAATACAATCAATTCATTTCATTTGAAATGAATTGAATGGAATATAATTGAATCGAATTGAATTAGAGTCAACTGAATTGAACGAATTGACTTTATTAGATTAGAATTTATTTGAATTGCTTTTGAATTTAATTGAAGTTTAAATCAGTTCAATTTGGTTTGATAACATATTTTCCTTGAAATTTAATCCCTTGTTTTAGGGGCCCACCTTTTGTATTTCATCCAAGGTAAATGAGAAGCTACCCATAAAGTCATTACGTGAGGTACGATCCCAATCCCAAACTTCAACCAGCAGACGTTTTTCGCGATCCTGAGGAGTGATGTCACTGAAAATTTTGAAGAAATGTTAAATGAAAGGAGGCCGTGAAAATGATGATTTTTGAGGACCCTTGAGGTGTCACTTACAAGGTGAATGTTTCATTGAAAACTGGACTCAGATTCTTCTGTATGGTCTTGGTCTTCTTCTTCGTCTTTCCACTGCGATCGGGATGCAACACCACAGCCACATAGGGATCACTGAAACCGTTCGTGTCCATGGGTATCAAGTTTGTAGCTTCCTTAACTGCGTGTGGGAAAAAGAGCGATACGAATTTTAAATTCAAATGTCTCAATTTGCAATCCTCGCTTCCGAATACAAACTTTCCACTTTCAGCACATTCGACTTGATCTCGGCATACAGCAGCAACTTGCCACGTATTTCGGAGATGTCAGCGCCGCATAGTGGTGGCACTTTGTCCTTGCAACTATGGTGCACATTTAAATTGCAATCTAAACGATAGGAAGTGAGAGACAGATGAGTATTATTTGATAAAATGTGCATTCACGACAAAAACCATTTACACTACGAGAAATGCAAAAGGGAAATTCTTTTTAATATATATTTTATAAGAAAAGTTTTTGTCACAAGTTGTTGTGTAATAATTATTTAAATTAATTGTAAATTAAACATGCTTTGTAAATTATTTTTGCGTTGATAATGCTGCTTTTTGTAAACTAATAAATCATTAAGAGCATGAAAATGAGCATGACACTTTAAATTATGAGGCGAGTCAGCTTATGACGAAGAGTTGGAAGGGGTGTGAGTCATGACATATGTAAGTCAAGTCTTCTAGCGAGTTAACTATGAGTCATAAATGCCTGCTGAAGCTCACTGGTTCTCACTACGATCTTAAATGAACTGAATTTAATTGATTTGGTTTGGTTTGATATCATTGCTTTTCTTAAAATATGCTTTTATTTTATAGGATCCACCTTTTGTAACCTCACTCCGAACCACTTTTACAGCAAGCACTTGAACATGGTAGGACGCTAGAGTATGGAAGCAGCATATGCCAGTGTACCACTATTTCTAGATCTTTTCTACAGATGCTTGACTCCACCCTTGTGAGCTAGATCAGTCAAGCTTTTAATATACCTGAATTTGTCTACGCTTCACGAGAGGGAATGGGAATGGAATTTCTTGACCGTGCGTTGGAAGTATTTCCTCAAAATATTCAAAAAACTCTTCGGCGTGTATTTGCAGCTGCTTCCCCCAAATACTTTTTGGCATCTTTCCACCCCGTGTCCCAAATACTTACTGTCACATTTAACTCCCTGATGTACAATGCCATGCAACAGCATGCCGCAGTCATCGCAAAATGTTGCCGTTGCATAAGTCGTTGACTCCCATTGATGCTTCACCTTGGAGCAGTCCCCGTCGATGTCCGTGTCCTTGCCGGGACACTTGAAGACCACGAATTTGCAGCATTTCTGATGTATATTAAAGCGGCACTCTGACGTGGCAGCGCATGCGGCAAATGAGTTTCCACGTTGGCGTCAGCAAGGATTCACAAAATAATTTCAATTACTTCCAAATGGCTGCAGAGCGCTGGCAAATAACTGTAAAGTAGGTTGCGCGCACATGCATACATACCCTCGCACTGGAAGCCCTGTTTGCCGAAGCCCCTGCGGAGAGGAACACACAATTGCACTTGCTCATTAATTTGTAGTGGCGTAGTTGAAGTTCTTTTGAAACAGAATATAAGTTAAATGTATTCGAGGGACCACATACTATTCTGTGTAACCTCTTCACCAGCCGCTTCAGCTACGTTCATGTCCATGCCACTAATTGCATTATTATGCCGCAGCGTCTTACGCAACAGCGCTGCAGGCCAGGCACAATCTTGCAACTCACCAAATGAAATCCTTGCAGTGGCCGCAGTAGGTGGGCTGCTTGAAGAAGCGCATCGCAAACTTGTGCCCATTGACGAACGTGAGTCCTTTACGCTTCATGGCGCCGCGACGTAAGCGATTCTTCATGTAATTCATTATATTCGCTTCGCCGGCGATTTCCACTAGATTTGCTGGCGGCGCGGCTGCGGCGGCTGCGGCGGCAGCTGCAGCAGGAGCAGCAGCGGCAGCCATTTCACACTGTTGTTGGTATATCCTTTGAAATCGTTGCTAATGAATTGCTTCAAGTTCTAATTTAGAGAAAGCACAGCAGAATGTGTCAACGCGTTGCCTTTCCAACTGAAAGTGACAAATATTTTATGGCTTTACCTACCTCGAGATCTGCCACTGTGAAGCCCCAAAAGTGTTCGGCAATTAAACTAAGCAAAGTTTAGGGTGGCTCTTACATATGTTAAGTATAGGTTAAAATGCTTGTTTGCGTGGTCAGTGACCACATGCCATACACATGGCACGATGCAGCAGTGGGTCTGAGAATCGATACGCTGGACTTGACTTCACTCACTTGAGTGGGGCTTAAAAAATCGATCAATACTCAAATACTCATAAGCGAAAATCTCAAAGTAGCTGAGCGTCAAACGAATTTCACATATTTTTAGATTCGTGGCGAAGGCACACATTTTAAAAAGGCAACTCAAAGAAAATTAGTTAAAAGTTGAACTACGAAAACGCTTAAACTCTTTGCTAAAAGTCGATTACAACAATTGAAAACATGGTTCTAAAAAAAACTCATTTCTAAAAGTACAAATCGATTTGTTTCATGTTGTGAATCGTTTTTTGATTCCAACTTAAATTAATGCATGAAAAGTGTAGCATTTTCTAAAAGTATTCGCTACTTCGTAAATAAACTGCGAAATAGTTAGAAAATATTTTCACCAAAGGCTTTGCATTTGCAAGTTCATTTTTGCACTTCTACACTTAATTAGATACAAAATTTCGACAAATTAGGCATTCTCCAGGCGAGAGCCCAAATGTATGGCCATGGCGCTGGGTGCATTCGGCAGATCCACTGCCAGCCTGCCCTCATTGTCGACAAAGACAGTTCTGCCAGTGCATCCCGCTGCATTTGCCGTTCTGCTGCCGGATATGACGTCACAATAGCTGCCCGCTGGTAAGCCTGTGTTGAGCTGCACCTGCATGGGCGCCTCTGATTCCATGTTAATGGCAACGAAGCCCCTATTGTCGCGCGAGAAGGCAATCTGATTGTGATTGTTGTCCCACCAATTGGCAACGCCGCTATTGCCCGCCACATTGCGGAACTCCACCATGTTGGCTATTTCGGTCCAGCGATGCTCACACACCCAGCCCGAAGCGTCGGTATCACACTGACCGTTGGGCAGGAAGCTGGCGCTGCGAATGGTGTTGCCATCCGTAGTTGGTGGTCCTGCGAATGCATAAAGTGCTACAGGTGGCGGCTATACTTCTTGCTGAACCTACCCTGATCTGTGTCGGTGAAGCCGTATGAGCTCATCACACGTGCCACATTGCCATACGGATGCGCCAACGTGAACACCACTGCCATACGATAGAGAGGGCCATTCTTGTATGTAAGTATGTCCGCGCCGCCGGCGCCGTGACCACGCTGATTGTCGTGATTATCGACGAACACAATGGCATCGCCAGCAGGTAGAAGACCCCAAGCTGGTCCCCAGTTCTGCAGCCACTTCAAATCGTTGAGTCCACGGAAGAGTCGGCCGATTTCGGCCGAGAACTTGAACTCGGTTACAACGCCCAACGAAGTGTACTCATATCTGTGCAGCGAGAGAGCAAAGAATGTGTTGTATATGGTGTAGCTATGCACAAAGTAGCGACTCACTTGCTCACAGCCTCGCCACCCAAATCGATGACCTCCTGGTAGATGTACGGACGCGCGCCTTTCGGAAAGCCCAAATCCTCATTCAAATCGGACAACTCCGCATAAATGGCCCTCAGATCCTCCGGCCACATGTGCTTGGCAGCATCTACGCGAAAACCTGCCACGCCCAGTTCTATCAATTTGTTCAAGTAGTTCACAATCATTTGGCGCACGTGCGGCTTCCCCTGATTCAAGTCCAGCAACGAACTCAACTGGCAGTTGCGCACCTGCACCGCATCCTGATAGTTCGAGATATCGCACGGTGCATTGAAGTCGTCTGGGCCGTACGGCACAGCTGGAAACTCCATCTTATCGTAGTTGCCTATGGAGCCGGCCGTGCCTAAGACTTCACCCGGGTTCCAACCGCTCATGTGATTGATAACGACATCGACGTAAATTCGCACGCCCACGCGATTGCAGCGCGCGATCATTTCGCGCAGTTGGGACTCATTGCCGGAACGTGAGGTCAGCAGATAAGAGATGGGCTGGTAACGTTCCCACCAGTTGCGGCCACCCGACACGAGCACTTCGTTCGGAGGCGAAATCTAAGTAGACGGAAATAGACAAAAGACGTGTAGAAGAAAGCATGAGTTGGAAAAAAAGTAGTAGTAGAAATTTGAAAAGAGAGTAGAGTTTAGAAATTCAAAGGAAGACCCCAAACTTACTGATCCTCACCAGTCATTTATTGAAAAAGAAGAACAAAATGAAGTGCTGAAGTATTATTCAAGAAACCGTTCCATCAAAATATATACCTTATTGCCACTTCGGATTGAATGACCCTAAATATATTAATTGCATATAGATTTTGATATACACAAAAATCTGTCGAAAGCCTCTTCGGTTTCATAGTGTAATAATATCAAGTGTACCAGATAGCAATGACATTCTATTGTCATACCTGATAATTGTCAAAAATATTAACCCGTATTCAGTTTGAGTTTGCGATTGAAGAAAAAAGTAAAAAGAAAAAACATCAATGCCCAACTCTTGTGGTAATAACGAATACCTCCTTAAATTAACTGTATAAATATCTTCAAGAAAAGTTTAGAATGACCTACCTTTTGACTAGTAGATAAAATCAAGACGTATTTGAATATTTCTTTGGGGCAATGCGAAGTTCTGGTGGCCTTTACGAGATAAAAAAATACTAACAATTGGTTTATAAACGCTATTTGTTATAAAAATGTAACACGTGCTGGTTCATTACTGAAAATAAAAATTGCATGGTACATAAAAATGTTGAGTAACTTTTTTGTACTAATGTCTCGGATGGGTTAAGACATATAACGAAGAAGGAGAAAAGAAAATCAAAATATTTTTTGGCAATTGTAAGGTATGACAATCTATCTGGTACACTTGATATTATTACACTATGTTCGGTTTGAGTTTTCAAAAGTAGAACACAGCAAAGTAAAAAATAATTTTTTTTAATTTTAAGCTTTCAGTACAGAGAAGAAAACTTTATCGAAATTTTAGAAGAAGAGTAGACTTGATAAACTAAGGCCTCGGCCACCTTTAAAAGATATATGTATTATTATATTAAAGCAAAGAATTCTCTGGAAGAGTTGCCAAGCAATAAGCGCTCGAAATGCTCTTTCAAAAATCAGGGCATTAATTTAATTTATGTAAAACTTCAAAACTATGCTCATAATTAGCCACCATTAATTAACCTTTTTGCTATCTTCCATGCACAATCACTCACACACTCACCTGCACGCCACCATAGCCTTGTGGACCCAGAAATTGTTCGCATTCCTCTGCTATTGCGGGCCAAGTCCATTCGAACAAATGCACGATGGTGGTGCGATTGTCCACGAAATTGGCGTCCTTCTGTCCAAACACTACAGTTACACCCCGCAAGGTGAGTGTTGCGAGAAGTGTCGCTAAAATGTACTCAGTGAGCTTCATGCTCGCTCAGCGTTTTGCACGATTTGCTAGAAAGGCAGCAACTAATGCAGTTACGGCACTAACTGCACTATTTTATAAGCGAGAACGCCTTACCAGTTGTAATTGTTAAGCAATTCTATACAATACATTTTATATATTGTGGTGACAGTTATTGTTTACATGCAATTTCAATACTCTACACTACTATTGAGCTGGCGGTTTGTTAAGTGGCAGCGGACTTTAGTTGAATGTAGTACACGTAACACGAAATGTAGCACTACAGTGATCTATTAGATCCGCACTGGATCACTGATATGAGAGGTGACTGGGTTGAATTCCAGCCAACTCATATCAACAAATAAGAAAGAAACTGAATTTCTCTCACAAAGAAAAGCTGAATTAAGATTCCCATTCGAACACGGCTATATAATAAATGTGTAGGTGTTTGTGCTCAAAATAGAATGCGCACATTAAAGAGAAAGCTAGGCTTAATGGCTCAGTTAGTCATGAAGTAAGGTTTCTCCGAAAAGTTTACGTAAATATGTGTCAGCTGATTGCTTTGTTGTTCTTCGATTTTAGTTTAACAACAAGTAAGGAAGCATCAGTCGGGTTTCACCGACAGAGTAATACCCTACACCATGTTCCCAAGTGCGCTGATGATTCACTGAAATTGTGGGTGCATTTTATTTACAATCTACATAGTGGGCGGACCACGCCCATTTTTGGCAGACTACAAGATATACCTAATAGGACTATGTATGCCAAATATTGATGCTCTGACAAGTGTACAACAGTTGGGATCGGCATATTTATTTTACTGCCCCCATGGTGGGCGGACCACGCCCATTTCTGGAGAATTTAAAGGTATTCCTACCATGAACGAAGTAACCAAATCTGGATGCTCTGGTGAATATATTATGGAAGTTAAGAGGATTTTACGTTTATCGCCTATATAGTAGGCGGACCACGCCCATTTTTGTGTATGGTATCTAAGACCTATATATCAACTTGGGAACTGAATTTCATTCATTTATATTCGTAACTAGTCAATTGAGAGCCATTTTACCAGAAAAATTTTTCCGCCTATATAGTGGGCGGACCACGCCCATTTATTCGTATGACATAGATGACCGACCCTTTAACTTGAATACCAAGTATTATTCTTTTCCATGAGTAATTAGACAAATTACAGCAATTTGAACGCAAAAAAACCCGAGGTAGTGGGACTTACAGGCCTGTAATGGGCGTGTCCTTCGACCGATTTGGCTAATCTCAGAACTTAGACTAAGTTAAGGTTCACTCTAATAGTGTACCAAATTTAGCCCAAATCGGACAACTCCTTCTTTCTATCCTGAGCGGACAGACAGACGGACAGACAGACAGACAGACGGACAACTGCAAATCGACACAGAAAGTGATTCTAAGCATTTCTATATACTTATGTCTATACCTGGGACGGCTCCTTTAATGCGTTACAATTTTCGCACAAAGTTATTATACCCTATTACCATAGGTGTAGGGTATAAAAATAGCGGATTATTATTGCCAAAATTAGTTGATAAAAGTGACCACAGTAGATTGATCTAAAAGCGAACATAATTCTGTGTCATAGATTTTATAAAGAATGTCAAATTTAACCTCAAAAGCAAAATGAACAGAGTGCTTATTTTTTTACGAAACTATATGGCAGCACTTACAAACAGAGAAATATTCAAAAAACTGGCAACTGCAATACGATTTATGTATTCGAAGCGGCCAAATTTTTTCGTTTAGGTAAAATTACAAAAAAATACGTTACGTCTGGATGAACTGAGCCTTAAGCCTCGTTAGCAGGCTGTTGCCCCAAAGATACGGAAATACCAAATCGAAAACATGATATTTATATTCATTTGATGTTGGGGAAATGAAGTATATTCATTATTTATTGCTTAATAGATTCGTGTAAAATTAAGAAGAAGATTTAAAGTGTTTCGTATCGAATTTTGAACTTCAATATCAAAATAGCAAACAAATATATCACATTTGCTTTTGACTGCTGAAATATGTCTTCTTTTTTAGAAATTATAGGTAAAACCAGGAAAAGATATTTATTTTATAAATATTTATACAATAATAAATTATTATACAAATTAAAACACAGCACTAGCATCTATGGCTTTCGACTGAAGATATTTATATATTTTCAACTCTTTCTAGACTTTAACTCGCCGGTGAGTTTCGATCAATGAACATTTCTTCTCTACAAGGAAGGTTCTGCTCATCTCCATATTTCTTATCTGCCGTTAGGTGCTCGAATTTCATTTGCAAAAATTCTCTACAAAACCGCTTACCCTCTTCATGCCCTCTACGCGCCGCTGTGCACATACACATTATGATAGTCAATTAAGAAGACTAGTTATTGGAAATTTCTGCGGAAATATCTATATTTTATACGACACCTACTTAATTGAGCGCCATAATGGGCAAGTTTAGATACCTAGTGTAGGGTATGCTTTTGCTGCTCTTTGCTTTGCTCATTGCAATTGTGTTAACAGTTTTATGTAAGACCAATCCAACGCAAAAATATTAGCTTTAGTAGCAACGTAAATTTGCACAAGTGTCACTTACGGTAGATTCAACGTCATCGCAAAGCAACCAAATATTGCAAAAATAACGGTTTGGCTTGGCTATAAACAACGTTAAGCCAGTTGAAAGAGAGGGGAGGGGGAAAGGTGTAAAAATTGTGCAAACAAACAACAAATCGCCGCTTGATTCAATACTTGTCGTATGTAGAGCCCGACCGAACGCTCGGTCTCGGTTACCGAACAGTTCGGCCAAAAGGTTCGGGTTCGATCTCGGCTACAAAAGGCCGAGTATTTAGCCGAACAGTTGAGGAACAAATTGTATAGTTTTAAACAAAATTTAAATTTTTTAATAATACTTTTTATTAGCTTTTCATAAATCAGATGAATTGTCTTTAATAATAAAATGTTTTTTTCCTAAAAATTTATAAATTTTTTTTCGTTGAAATTCTTTTTCTTTTTTTGCATATATATTTTAAAGGTTCGGTCTCGGCCGAACATGAAAAAAAGGCCGAAGTTCGGTCTCGGTCTCGGCCAAAATTTCGGGTTCGGTCGGGCTCTAGTCGTATGTCGACTTTTTCACTTTTTGGGAAATGCAATTTAAAGTTTAAAGTACTCCCATTTTTTTTTGGCACGGTAGATTTTTCTGAAATTCGAGTATTTTCTAGAGTAAAAGCTTGTTATTAATACTGTTTATTCCAAAAGATCGAATTTTCGATATTTAGGAAGATATAGCCAAATCAATTATATTGTCGTATCTACCATTCTGAAGAAATTAAAAATGAAAATGGCTACCATCAAAATGTGTCGTATGTATACTAGGAAATTTTTTTTCAAAA
The DNA here is from genome assembly GCA_963457695.1 of Neria commutata. Taxonomy (NCBI): domain Eukaryota; kingdom Metazoa; phylum Arthropoda; class Insecta; order Diptera; family Micropezidae; genus Neria; species Neria commutata. The sequence continues at coordinate 31,951,581 of OY735247.1, forward strand.
TTTTTTTTTTATTAAAAACCTGCAAATATAATATACAATTCAATGTTTCTGCCAAATATAGCTTGTCCAATCCGGAGGCAAAAATTGTTATAGTATAAAGTTGAAGCGCTATTTCTTATTAAATCTTTCAAGTTAAATATTTTTATAATCGCGTAAGGAAGCATCATTCGGGTTTCACTGACTAAATAATACCCTAACCGAGTTGGGTGAAAAAGCACTGAAAGAAATGAAATGGTGGGTGTATTAAATTTACCGTGTACATAGTGGGTGTGCCACGCCCATTTTTGACAAACTACAAAATATTCCTAATAGGATTACATATTCCAAATATTGATACTCTGGTCGACTTACGACAGTAACTATAAGTATATATAAATTACCGCCTCCATGGTGGGCGGACCACGCCCACTTTTGGAGAATCAAAAGGCATTCTTACCAGCAATGAAGTAACTAAATATGTACGCTCTTGTGTATATAGTATTATGGAAGTTATGATGATTTTCGGTTTACCGCCTATATAGTAGGCGGACCACGCCCAGTTTTTCATAGGGTATGTAGAGCTGACATCTGAGCTTGAATACCAAATTCATTCGTTTAAGTTCATACAAAGTCAATTGAGAACCATTTTACCGTAAAAAATCTTACATACGACAAACATGGATGAACATTTTTTTTTGCTTCTTTTGCGAATAAATTTTGTCGTATGTTAGCTTTTCTTGCATGTACGACAGATATTAACGCAAAAATTTAACATTAGCCTACATACGACAAAATAGGGTCTGAATATCTCGAAAACGGTAGGAGATATAAGAAATTTGAGAACGCCAATCGATTTAGCTGGGTTTCGGACCCCCCATGCCATCCTTAACTCAAAATGTGAAAAAATCGTCATACAACAAGTATTGAATCAATCGGCGAAATATCTAAGCTCGCTATGGCAAAGTCAATAGCAGCAAGCCAAAAAAAGAAGAAGAAGTATTGAGAAGAAACAAAAAATTGCAGATTGACAAAACCGCTAAATTTTTGCAGTTATGCTATAAATAGTGACAAATGCACAAAAAGCAGAAATTGAGCACGGAGCAACGCTTGCACAATTCTTAAGGACACCGAAAAAGCACAATTTTTGCGGTTCCCATTTTGTTTTTGTATTTGCTTGTGTTGCTGTTTCGATGACGTCGGCAACTACGACAAGTGCATGTATATACATATATGTGTATGTGTGCAATGCACGTACGCGCGTAAGTGGTCACACATGCATATATCCATACATGCATACACATGCATATGCCACGTAATACAGCGGTAACAGTAAAAACTGCATATGGCGCGCAAAATGGCGTCTTATCGATGGCAGCAATATGAGCAGCAGCGGCAAGGGACCTTTAATAGCATTTCAGGGATTCCACATACGATTTGGAACAAGCTGCTGATGTATGCGATTAACGAACACACAGTCATATAAATGCATACATGAAGTACACTGCTCTTTTTCTAGAAGCGCAATACAGTGAAACAAATACGCAAATATTGAAGCAAATTTGCATTTGAACTTTATGTGGATTATCTGAATCCATCGAGATATCGTCTTCTAGCTAATTTCTTAATAACAACCCTTTACTGGATTACCACCTAATGTAGGGCTTCTATCCAAGCACCCAAGTTATGTGTGTGCCTTCTACAGTTGGAAATGAAAATAGGTTGACAGTGACTCTTCCACTCGGTCTATCCATCGAAGGCACGGCTTGCTACGCCGTCTTCGTCATTCAACTGCCGTCGTAAAGAACTTCTTCGCTGGAACTACTTCGTCCATACACCGAGAAAAAAACGTTGTAAAATCAAGCATAAACCACCTTAAATCAACCATAAACCGTATGTACACATATGTACGACATGATCTAGCCAGCAAAGCCGCTGCATAATAATGTGGCTAGCTGCTTGGATCAATGTCGGCGTTATATCTATGCATGAATAAAGATCCATCCACGACAGTTTTTTCTAAGTTCTACGTACTATCTGCAGTACCATCGGCCGGTACAAGGCATCTTTTTGTTTAAAAATTTTTAATTAAAATCCCAGTTTTCAATAAAATACTCGCCAAACTCCATTCTGCAATTATCAGTTGGTTCACAGAAATCGAAAGTACAATATAAACAGATTTATTTTAACCTATGTAAGTAAACTTCGGTTTTGCACGAAGTGTGCATAATAAAAGCAACAAAAACATTATACAACAACAAAATGCAAGAACTCCATAAAATAAACAAATTTTGTTAAAGAGAAAGCAGAGACAAAATGATGCCGAGGCGAATCATTGACGTCATCATTGCAATGAAATATATTCCGTGGCACGATTCTTACAACAACCAAAACTGGTGCAAAAAAGGCGAATGACATGCAGGCCCAAAATTCTGGCACTACGAAAAGCAGGCCAAGAGAGACGCTAGAAAGTATCTGCGTGGCGTAAAACACGCTAAGGCGGTGAGGGAGAAAATAATGACGAACGCTTCCAATGCAGGAGCGGGAGAAAGGGGCAGGTTAAATGAGTGCTCCTTTCGTATAACAGTTATGCTGTATAACGTCATTCCAACAACATAATTTCCTATGACGTGCTTTCGCCGCGCAGTCACGTACACGCAGAGGGACACACAAACGTACCGATAAACGTACGTATTCGCTTGCTCCACCAGCCCGCCTCCGCTAATCCTTGTGAGCGGCAGTGATGCAAACGAGTTTGTGTTTCACGCCAAAAAATCATCAGGCAGTATGCAATTAAAACTCTCAGCAAAGGATTCTGAGAAGTAAAATCATTAAAGGAGCCTTATAAGTCGACTTTCTAAATGTGATTCTATTAGAAATGTTGGAATTCGAATTAAAGAGCATTTGCGAATACAAAATTGAAACGAATTTTGAAAACTGTGCACGCTGAAGGAAATACGAATATTCGCATTCGAATAATCAGGTTTGTGTTCCAAAAAATATATCAAATCTAAACTAAATGTACGTAAAACAAAAATTTTTGGAATGCATGATAAAAGTAACCAACTAATGTAAAATGGAAACATGTAAAATAATAATATATGTACATATGTATATAAAATTTTAAACGAAATAAATGCACGGCCCATCTGACATTAAATTCATATGTTATATATTTTAAAATAAATAACAGGGGCCCCTGTAGCGAAGCCCTACGTCAGGTCGAAGCGCCGTAAAAGGTTAAGGGTTGTTTTTGACCAATTAAGAAGAAGAAATATTTAAATTTGGCGTGTAGTAGGTATATAATAATTACGGAAATAAGTTTTTTCCATATTTCAAATATACAAGTTTATGTTTGTTCGACAGATTAGAACTTAGAAAGAATAGTTTTTATTCGGAGAAAGAGAAATGACAATAATTGAAACAAAGCGATTTTAAGTGTACAACAACAACAAAAGAAATAGACAACTATTGCCATTTCTTTTTGGCACGTCAGTCCGAATAAAAATTATTCTTTCTAATATTTCAAATATTTTAAGGTTTTTCTTACAATGAAAATACCGACCAATGAGAATAAAACTGATAAAAGGCTTATATATATTAAAGGTTGCACAAAAAAGGAAAGTGGTTTCCTAAAAATGCTTAAGCTCCATCAAATCTGCCGTTAAATACACCAAGTCGGCATCACTGGTGTGTAGTACTTGACCTGCGCTCTCCGTACATATTGATCTGTGTACCGTACTCTGCTGCTTTGTTTATGCCGCTTTACTTGTATGCCCCTTACTGTATTTCTGCGTTTTATTTTAAGCATGCTTGTAAGCTTTGAGTAACGTGCGAACAACGTGTTCACTCATACACTATGCACTGTGGGATAAAGGCGCTGCCAAAATAACAAAAATTTATAAAAGAATAATCAGTAAGAACTTGCGAGACTTAAAGACTTCAAGGTTCAAACAGCTGTTCTTTCAATGGTCACGAGTCTTGCTTGTCGTCTTGTGGCAAATGTTTCTACTTAATAACAGTTCAAAATATGAAGCGGGCAAAACAGTTTTTATAGACAAAAATACTTACTTTAATCCCATTTCAACATTTTTGTATTCCAACTCTGCTTATTCTTCATAAAGTCGAACTGACAAGAGTTAATAACTTATTAAGTAGCTGTTGAAAATTAAAGCCAGCTGGGATATTCATTAATTTTCCTACCTACCTGGTTAAAATATTGTTGGAACTCTTTTTTTCATCACTTCAGTTTTCTGCTAGCAAGCTTGAGTATATATGCAGATATAAATATGTAGAAAAATTTTTTGTAATGAATATTACAAGCCAGCTATACAAGCAAAAAAATGCTTTGCTTTGATATTATAAGACAAAATAAGAGCATTAAATAATCATCTATTTGAATCAACTGATAAAATTGATACCAATTCGTCATTCAATTTTTATAATTGCTCTTAGTGTATATTTATTTGAGTAAATTTCATACTAAAATTCTACATACAATTATTTGTTGAATGATTGCATGTACAAAATAATTAAAATCGACTCTCAGTTCCACAAAAATTCAGAAGCTACCAAACTTCATACAATTGTCGTCTAGTATAACGAACTTTCGTAATATGTAGATTAAATGAAATGGCGCTGACGTCAGCGTCAACTTTTGTCAATGCCAACAAATTGTCATATAAAATAAAATTATATAAAAAAAAACTTTTTAAAAATAAGCTTTAATTTATTTAATGTACTAAAAAGTAGAAAATAAATGGTTTCCAAGTCACCTGTATCTTACTATCCATAAAAGCTTGGGGCGCTCATGTGTTCAATATTTGTCAAACAGTTACCACAATATTTTATTTAAATAATTTTTTGCAAATAGATTCTAGTAATGAAAGATATTTTGAATATGGATATTGAGCGCACAAGCTTTTATTGATAGTAAGATACAGGTGACTTAAAACCATTTATTTTCTACTTTTTAGTACATTAAATAAATTAAAGCTTATTTTTAAAAAGTTTTTTTTTATATAATTTTATTTTCTACTTTTTAGTCTTCCATAAATTCAATTTTAGAGCTCTGAAATTTTTCACAAAAAGAATTTAAAACTTGCAGAGCAGTACACAATATTTAGGGTATTCACAGTGTCTCCTATCGTCATATCCTCAATTTAACAAATAATACGGCTGTGATCGACCCTAATATTCGTGGCATATTTGTGACGCGGTGAGTTGTTGCTATTTTGCCAGCAGGGCGCGGCAAGTAAGTTCCTATCGTTTTTCATTGATGTGTGGTGTACCTATAATTATAAACTGAAGCCCAAGTGTGTAGTTGCTTGAAAAGTGCCACGCCCCTTGTCCTACGCCCATAAATTTTTCCAGTGGAACGACACATCCAAGAGGCGACTGCATACGAAATTTCAATGCTGCACGACCTTTAGTTCCAAAGCTATTCTATATAAACGATTTTGTTTGTATGGGCGGTGCCACGCCCCCTTATCCAGTGCCCGCCTTATTTTCTCAGTAGAAGGATATGGATATGTAGTAAGTTCCTACCGAGTTTCATTGATGTGTGATTTGTAGTTCTAAAGTTATACACACGCCCCTTATCCTACGCCCATAAAATTTTACCAGTGGGACGACACATCCAAGAGGCGACTGCATACGAAATTTCAATGCTGCACGACCTTTAGTTCCAAAGCTAATCGAGATCAAAAATTTTGTTTGTATGGGGGGTGCCACGCCCTTTCATCCTACGCCCATAAAATTTTACCAGTGGGACAACACATCCAAGAGGCGACTGCATACGAAATTTCAATACTGCACGACCTTTAGTTCCAAAGCTAATCGAGATCAAAAATTTTTTTTGTATGGAGGGTGCCACGCCCCCGCATCCTACGCCCATAAAATTTTACCAGTGGGACAACACATCCAAGAGGCGACTGCATACGAAATTTCAATGCTGCACGACCTTTAGTTCCAAAGCTAATCGAGATCAAAAATTTTGTTTGTATGGGGGTGCCACGCCCCCTCATCCTACGCCCATAAAATTTTACCAGTGGGACAACACATCCAAGAGGCGACTGCATACGAAATTTCAATGCTGCACGACCTTTAGTTCCAAAGCTAATCGAGATCAAAAATTTTGTTTGTATGGGGGGTGCCACGCCCTTTCATCCTACGCCCATAAAATTTTACCAGTGGGACAACACATCCAAGAGGCGACTGCATACGAAATTTCAATGCTGCACGACCTTTAGTTCCAAAGCTAATCGAGATCAAAAATTTTGTTTGTATGGGGGGTGCCACGCCCTTTCATCCTACGCCCTTAAAATTTTACCAGTGGGACAACACATCCAAGAGGCGACTGCATACGAAATTTCAATGCTGCACGACATTTAGTTCCAAAGCTAATCGAGATCAAAAATTTTGTTTGTATGGGGGGTGCCACGCCCCCTTATCCAGTGCTCCCCTTATTTTCTCAGTAGAAGGATAGGGATATGTAGTAAGTTCCTACCGAGTTTCATTGATGTGTGATGTGTAGTTCTTAAGTTATACACAAATCTGGAGTTTATAAAAAAGTGCCACGCCCCTTATCCTACGCCCATAAAATTTATTGATTCATGTATTGGGCTCTAGATTAGGCATGTATGCAAAGTTTCAGATCTCTAAGTAGTCGGGAAGTGGGTGAAAAATTGATTACTAGATTTGACGACATACATACCGGATGTGAACCTAATATAAAGCTTATAATTAGCCCAAACAAACAGACATAAACAAAAATCGGCTCAAATGACTCTTATGTCAAGCGTTTATGCAGGCCTACACAATTGTGAGCACACATACATATGTACATACATGTGTAAATGTAGACGCAAGTGTATTTTAAGTACCCTTGTGTATTGTTTGTTTGACCAATTGTCATTTAATAACCCCTCAAGGAGCCGAAACAAAAAACCTCCTAGATTGTGAGTAAGAGGAAGAGGGCTGGGTGGAAAATAGTAGACAGACTAGACAAGCCGACACATTTTGACGTTTCGTTTGCGCGTTTAGGCTGTAATGACAACACTTCAAGCATGTCAAAATGTAGTAGCAGACGAATTGAGAGGGAGAGAGGGAGAAAATTGGCAAAATTGAGTGTGCGTGTTGAGCGCTCTCTTCAAGTGAAGTCTGCCAAGCCCAAACTGTTATACTGGCAGTTGGCAATGGCACAGGCGAACGGCCGGTGGCTGGCCAAAGGGACGTTTAGCGCTCATGTCCTTCCAAGCGAGCAGTCGCTGAGCGAAATGTCACTTATGCGCCTGTCTGGGGGTAGCAGCGGAATTCGCAACAAAGCAAACCAAAGCGAAAAGTCACGACGACGTCAACGCCGCTAGTGGCGCTGCCGATGACGAGGACTTCAACAAGCTGGCACGAGCGCTGATGGGAACAGTTGCAGTTGAAAGGTGAAGCCGCGCGCAGCCCCGGTTATGTCAAGCGGCAGGCCAGAACGGCTGCTCGGTGCGGTTCCTTCACATTTGGCTGTCACGTGCGGCAGCAGGCAGTAGGTTGCAGACAGAGAGATCTTCGGGAAAAAGGATTTAAAAGTGGCTAAAAGCAAAAGTTTATAAAAAGAGATATTGAAACAAAAATTTCTTGTCATAAAATGAGTTCAATTAAAGCGAATTTTACAGTCGAGAGCCGAGCAATAAAAACACGTGCAAATCAAAAAATAGCAATAAAAGCTTATAAGTGGTAGGAAGCCCGTTAATTAATTGTCGAAGCTGATTAAATGCAAAAATCGCGTGTCGCCTGCAACCGAAGGCGCAGCTTAATTAAAGAAAAAATCACCCCCCACTGAGCTACAATTACAAACATAGCAATGTAGTAGAGCGCCACATGCCACAAAAGTGTTCGTAAAGGTGCATGTGTGTGTGTGTGTGTGTGCGCGTCTATATGTATGCAACATAAACAAAACGCCAACAAATAATTTAGACGAAATGTAGTGCCGCCGCATTTTATATAATATTAGTTTGGAAAAAAATGCTTGGCTTGCACTGAAAATCCTGAATCTACACTTTCTTCACTTTTTTCACTTTCATCTTCCAAACATTCCTTGGTGTTTCCTCTATATAAATACACGCTACTCGTATTGGAAATAATATGTGCCTCTTTTGGCATCCAGTTGGTTGTACGCTCCTTTGCTGTGCTCGACTCTCATCTCGACTTTCTGCATCGTTTGCGTACTGAGTTGCACTCTTCCATACACTTTGCCCCCTGCCCCCTTTCACACTGCTTACTTTACTCACGACCATCGCTCATCTCTAATCACTTGCCTCTTCTGCTTTCCATTTCATGCCGATTTCTTGCATTTAGTTCCGTTTCTCCTCTGCTAGCTCCAACATCCTTGCTTTACTCACACATTTGCTCCGCTTCCTTTACACCTGTTCAACAGCGAAAATTTATTCTTTCCACTTCATCATTCAATCTCCAATCTTTACCATACTCCCGCAGCTTTCCAGTCACTTCAGCTGCACCAGGGTTGTTAGGAATGTGAATTTTCGGCATCTCTTCTCTGGCGTTCACAGCGTGTTCGCCCCTTCCTTTTTTCGCCTGCTGTTGCCTCTCTCTCTCTCTCTCTGTGCGCCCGTCCTCCGCTGCAACTTATTTTGGTTGGATGCTGCCGCCACTGCGGCTGCCAGTGCCACTGCCGCTGCTCTCGGTTGCGTGGGAAACTGCGGAATTTGTGTGGCATTCGGTATTCGTTCGTTGCCGTGGCGAGCACGTGGCCCTCAGCTCCTGTGCGTCAGCATCCAGCAGACACGTTAATTCAGTGCGTTCCGTAGTAAAAATATAGCATCAGCAAATTCAAGAGTTCTCGTGCCAGAAAGGTGGGTCGCTTGGTCGCTTGCTCCACAGGCGGGGTGCTTGCAGTGCTGTGGCAAGTTTCTTGTGTGTGCTGATTTATTTCGCTGATTTAAGTTGTGACAGTTCGTTAATTGAATGGAATGAGTGCAGAATTCTACGCAGTTTCAAAATAAATGTGATGAAAAAGTTATAATAAAACCGTATGGAAATTATATATGGAAAAATGATTTCAAAAAGCAAACTTAGTAGCTCTGTGAAAGAAAGAAGAATCTAGAAAATTACAATATGAGAAATACAAATTTTCATGTATAAAAATTCCTCAATTCGATGCCATATATAGGAATATAATAAGTTCTGATAGAAATTCAGTCGATTTGTTAACATAAGAAACAATAAATTTATCAAAAAATCAGCCATATTTTAAGCAGATACCTTTAGGATGATTTGGACCCAGAACGTTTTTAATGCAAAACTTTTTGAAGCCAAAGTCAATTAAGAACATGTATTAAGTTTCTTTCTTTCTTAATGAAAGAAACTTAAAGCACTATTTCGAAGAGAGTTACAGAAATAGCCGCTACTCTTTTTTCTAACAATTCATATTTATTCATCGAAATATGTATATCTCCCTCCGATAAAGAAATAACTACTGAAATCTCAATCAATTGTGACTGAAACGCCATCAAAGGGCTATCTATTTTACATAATTACTTCAAAAGATATAGAAACTTAGTAGCTGAACTAAAATTGTGTGGCTTATATTAATTGAAAGCTAAATATTAAAGACATTTTCATGGATTTAGCTTTCTGGGAAAAACCTTTTCATTCTGATCTGCTGAAAAATGCACTCAGTTACATAAATCCCAATTATCTTCTCGTTGCTCGTTCATAAGACATTTTAAGGGTTTCTTTAATTTTAAATCGCTTATAATATAAACACTAATTTTAAAAACGAGTGCCAATTATTTTGAACATCTGTGTATAAAATTGTCGTATGTTGATTCGTAACTATAATTTTTCATAACTCAAATATAAGTTTTTTACTTTTTTCTATCTTCAGAAATTTAAATTGAAGTAGAGTTCTTTGACATATATTACGAAAAGGTAAAGACATTTATAGTAGTTATATATCTTGTTTATTGTCAAAGCAAAAAAAAATATGTAAAATAAGCTATTTTTTGCGCATGAAAAGAATAATTCTCATTATGGACAAATTTGCTCTACAGCTGTTAGATTTTTATGTAAATTTTCATGGCAGTCAGCAGCATCAAAAAATCCTTTCGAAATTTATTGCCAATTAAATGTAAGCAAAATAAGCCCAAGTAAAGATAAATAAACAAGTAAACAAAACACAGCACGCAAGGACCTCCATACTAAGGACAATGTTTCATTGTCTGTAACGTTGCCCTTTTACATGTGCGTCAACTTTTCAAACATTATTGCCTACGCATGTAATTTATTTTGATGCAATGCATCAGGGAATTCTTCGCTTTGTTCAGCCTCCCCTCACGTTCGTCTGGTTTAGCATTAACTTTCGCTGAGTTCCGCCTACCACATTCCCGCCCACTATATAAGGGCAGAAACATTTTTTTTGATTTTGTGTGGACATCTCAAGTAAGGCCAACAGGATTAAGGCATAAAAGACTCACGCAGAATTCTCTTTCAATATATTGAAGTGGAAATCCTTTCTTAATGAAAACGTATAACAACAAAATGAATAAATCAAATGGGGTCAAGGTTTTTGTGGAACATGCAAATGAGATGAAAGCAGCACAATGAAGCGTACAAAGTTAATTGCAGTTAGTAGCTCTTTTAAAATTTCAATTCGACAGCATGAACAGAAAATATAAAGCATGAAAAGAAAAAGAAAAATAAACAAACGAAGTAGAAAATTTCAACAATAGCAAATTGAAGAGAAGCAAATACAAATTGTGCCGAGTTGCGCTTTAAAGGCGACGGCAAAGTGTAATTTTCAAGTGTGCGTGTGTGTGTGTGTGTGAGGATATGAGAGTGCCTAATAAAGGCAAAGCAGGCATGCCTTGAAAGTAAATAGCCGAGAGTACAACGAAGCAACCAATACTACATGCACTCATACATGCACGCACCACAACAACGACGAGCACCACCAGGACGACGACGACGACGACAGCATCGTCTGGAGCAGCGCAAACGTGTAATGCGTAAACTGAGACAATGTAACAGCGCCTGAAAGTATGCGACATTCTCTGCTTGCACTTAGCGCTTGAGATATTTGTGAGTGTGTGCGTGTGTGTGCGTGCGTGCGTGCGCCGCGGCGTTACATAACAACAATGCAACGTAAAAACGTTTGTCGCTTCTGTTGTCATTCTTGTGGTTGCCGTTGCGCTGCCTCTGCCACTGTCCCTTTCATTGTATTGCGACGGCTGGCATTAAATTGTGTATAAACAAAGTAACCAAACAAAAGGAAATAAAAGGCTCAAGCAGAAGTAGAAGAAGAAGCAATCTCAACGCATCAGCAGGCTCAACAAAGGGAAACACAGCCGCGCATCGCGTAACAAAACAAAAGCAATATTAATTTGATTTGACGCCCAAAAGTATACAAGTGAATTTTCCATTTACACGCGCAGCCGAAGCACAAAAACAGCAACAACAACAACAACACACGCAAAATGCCCTTCGGACGCAAATCACCCCTGGAAGCTCTGGCACTGCCCGGCGTCATTTTAGCCTACAAATACAGTCAATTTCGTCAGCGACGTCGTGAGGCTGCAAGTAGGCGTGTCACCGAGCGTGAGCTGGCCGCACTGCATCATAAAATCGTAAGTTTTGTGACCCTTTTGCTCTCATTTGCATAGAATTGCCTTTTTTCCCCCTTTGCAGCGTATTAACCCTTTCGAGCGCAAATTTTTTCCTGTGTTTCGAAATTTTCCTTCTTTTTTTACTAATTAAATCATTTCATGAAAAACTTGCCATAGAAGTGATTGTGCGAAACGTCAAGGCGCCACGTTCCGTCATTTGGGCGATAGCAAACGTTTCTTGTTAGCCACATTGAGCGATAAAATAATTTTGAAAAATTAAATACCTATTTTACGAAAAATATATTCAATGTTTGCACAAGAAAGCTGCATAACAATTTTGGAATTATATTTTTTAATTGTTAAATTTGTAATACAAAAAATTACGATGATTTCATATAATGCCACTGTATTTTATTTATTGAAAATAACTTTACCAATAACGACTACTAAATTTATGATTTGACTTCAGAAAACATTAACCCGCTGGTACCTGCTTAAATAAGAAACCCAAATAAGTCGTTGCTTTTGCTAGGAAACGACAAGCTGTGGTTGTAGTTGCTCTCAAGCCACTTCGGGGTCGAAAGGGTTAAAGAATGTTGCCTACTTTTAGGCAATTAATTAAATATTCACGTCACACTTGCGCCGTAAAAGACTATTTTGGGGCTGATTTGCAATGCAGCGAAGTAATTTGGAGGGTGTTTATTTGCTCGCCGCTGATTGTGAGTGTAGAATGCGGGCCAATTATACTAACTTTGGGTACGGGAGAAGCATCTTTTTTTGGAAAAGCTAATGCGTTGAAATATGTTAAGCCATTTGCTTAAGCTTTTCTAGCTATCAGCAGTAAGCTCTATTAACAGATTTGTTATGCAGACCAGGCGCTTCTTTTCAAATCTTCTTTTAACATCGAAACACTTTAATATTTTTGCAGCAGTGAGCGCCACGGCGGCTCAGTAGCTCACCGAACAAGGTGAGACCTGGGTTCATATCTCAGCCGGGGCGCATAAGATCTAAGAAGAAGAAGAAGAAGCAATCTAAAACGCACAACAAGATTTTCTTAATGGAACTATTATTTCCCAGTATAAAAGGATGATTTAAGAATTTCTGAACATGCAAAACATAATTTTTCAGCTCGATCTTTCAAAATATCCATAAATTTTTGGCAAGAGAATATCGGCCAACTCCGCTTGTAAGTGCTTTTCAACACAACTTTCAAAACTGAAGCGAATCAATACTTTTTTATAAACTCGACTTTCTTATCGAAAAATTTCTTGGACATACTACTTCTGCCATAGAAAATTCAGGAGAACCGGACAGTGACGGAGTAGGTGAGCTTTCGTCGGTCTTCTGTCCTAAAAGTTATCTAGGGTGCTGTAAATTCAATTTGACTTGGGTTTCAAAACAAGTTTTTAAATTTCATCTTTAACAACTGCTTTTTATTGCAAAAAATCTCACTTCACTTCCCAATGCTTCCCAATACTTCCCAACACTTCGAGCAGCTTTTAACTTAACTCAAAACATATCGAATGCTAAAGCATACTTTTAGGATTCTTTAAAGGCCAAAATTGCACAGCATGTACGAGCAGTGGTATTCTTTTATATGCAAAATAAAGAGGCGAAACAACCGAAAACATCATTAAATCTTAAGAGCCACTAAAAGAGCCCATTGAAGAGCCAACAAGAGAAAACAGAACTAAATATGCCGACTAAGTACAACAACAACAATGGCAAGAGGCACTCAGCACTTGCACACTTTATAGCACACTTTTAGGCGCGCTACACTCTTCTCTGTAAACTTCAGCATGTGAATATGTTCATTTTATTTCAAATATGCAGTTATTTTAGCATAAAAGCAAACTGTCTGTTGGCAGCGGATAAGCGGCATAGTGAAATAAAAGTTTTTATATGTATGTATGTGCCATAAAGACAAAATTGTTAGAAGAAGGGTGTGAATGAGCTGAGCAAGGGCAACATCTATGTGAGAGCTATGTGTGTGCATGTATGTGTGTCTATATGTGCATCAAAGACATGAAAGTGTTTAAGGCTGTTAGTGGTTTAATGAATTTTTATGTTGACTGCGAGAAAAACACAACAAACAACAACAAAATCAGCAGATAGATACGTATGAGCAATTTCAATTATTATTATCAGCAGCACTAGCAAACACACTCACAAACGAAAATTCAAAATATGACTACATGTTAACAGTTAACTTAATCCATACAAAAAAAGCAGTCAAATGCGAGTCGGGCTCGCTCACTGAGGGTTCCGTACCAGAAATACCCTTTTTAGCGGTGGAATTTAGTTTCTCTTTGCCCGTCTGGCCAAACAATTTTCGACATTTTGGCCTACATCTTCGAAACCAATTCACCGAAAATTATAAAAAAATATGTTTGTAATCCATGGATGTAGCCCTTTCTAATGATACCCCACTCGATATAAACAAAAAAAAATTTTTTCTGAGGGGGGTCATCTTAAATTAAAAAAAAATTTTAAAATTTAAAATTCGAAAAAAGGGGCAGCCATTCAGTCATGCGTGATCAAATACCTAGTTAGCCTGATTTTATCAAAATTTTCGGTTGAGAAATGGCATGGGAAAATGGGATCATGTGGGGACAGGTCAGTTTTTCTCACATTTTTAACTATATCTTTCTAACCCGTTTACATAAAATTTAAAAAAAATATATTTTATAATCTATGGACATAGCCCTTTCTAACGATACCCCACACGATACGATTTAAAAATATTTTTATTTTTTTTTGTCCGACCCGAAAACTTTTAAAAATTATAAAAAAATATTTCTTAACTTTTTATAGTGAAAATGTGTTTAGGTTATCAAGACCTAACATCGTGCCAAATTTCAGGTTTCTACGATGAAAATTTGGTCGTTTTATATACACACTCCCAAAACAAAAGTGACCTTATAAGTGTTCCCGTTTTTTCCCTTTAGGGGAACGGAACCCTAAAAACATACCCTTTGGAAATGTGTTTTTGTTTTGCATAATAAATGCTTTCAAATTATTGAAATTCACACTGAAAAGTCACTGATGAGGTTTTCTGGCAAGGGCCGAGATGGCTGCATGAAGACTGCGCCCATGTAAGAAGCAAAAACCGTTCTAATTATTGCTGTTGTTGTACCTTTAAAAGATTTTAACCCTTAAATGCATATTGACGTAAAACTGCAACATACCACTAACACGGCTACCAAATCATTATTATGAGCGCAACGCATACTGTTGTAGAATTACTACTATCAGGACAATATTTTTTATCGAGTGGCAGCACTTTCGCGTCTGTCAAATGCCATCTTGACATTCATAAAGCATTGACTGTCGGAAATTTGTATGTTCTCTTTTGATGTTGTAAATCTGCAACACTATGCAGTTAGTACAGACAGTATGCCCATATCTGTGATCCAAGCATTGTTTCAAAGAGTTCCATATGTAATTAATGTAAGTAAATGCATGATGTTGTATATCTGCAACATAAGGTTTTTTAATAAAATAGTATAAAAATAATATATTTTTTATTTCTTTCTATGTCTCCCTGCATTAGAATGTACCAGTCTACAAGATATATTTTTTTCAAGAGGTTAGAATAAATCATGCATTTAAGGGTTAAGATTGGTTTCATACTGGAATATACTGTATTTGTCTTTTATATGGCAGACGTTAGCCCGAGACATTTTCGAAGAAACTATAAAGTGATGATCTGCCCAAAATATTGTCATATTTCTTATCATTCCCATTCATTTTATATTTCTGGCATACGTATTCATCTTTCAATCTATGCAATTCTGCCTACTTCTTATTTTGTATTCATTCGTGAAATATAATGTTAGTCTTATTCAGGCGCGTGACATGGTCAAAACGTTCTGCTTTCATTAATCGACTATACTGACAGTCATAATAATTTAAAAACACAACTTTTTGATTTATTACTTTTTAAAAAAATGGTCAATTCGATTTAGCAATGGTCATATAGGTCTTGTTATATAGGTTAGGTTAGCTTAGGTTAAGCTGGCTGCCTGAAAAGACCATACATAGACCCTGTTGGGGTCAAAGTAGTGATCTGTCAGAATTGTTATATAGTGCAGGAAGTGATATTAGCCAAGACATCGATTTATCGACATGATTTTTGTTGTCATGTGATTGCACCTTCGAACACTTTGCAATAAATCAAATAAGCTGGCTAAAGCATACAAACTTAAAGCTCGAAATCTGCTGTCGCATATTAAAGATAGCCTCAGAATTGTAGCCGATTTCAGCGGTTTAAACTGCTCTGCCATTAATGTTACTCATACGCAGCCGCGTCAACGGCAATTTTGCCATAAAAAAGCAATGGCCGACTTATCGCGAAAAATCCGCTTATCAGAGCACAATTCAAACCTACAAGCAACCACACACATGCACACACACACACGCACGTCCGCTCATATTATATGATGACTACTAGTAGCGCTTAGAGGTGTTTACGCCGCCAAGTATGCACGCGAGTCGTGAATAAGTTAGCTGGCCTGCCAATAGCGGCGTGGGAGGCACATAAAACCACACCTTTGCCGTTGAAAGGGCCTGCAGCGCCAAGGCGCACATGTGGCATAGCAATCGGCCAAATCCTGCCGTAACTAAAATCCCCCAAGTCATAAAATGTACAAGGATTGCTTTGCACATTACATACAGCGGGCCAGCCCAGCTGCACTATTAAAAAATATTGCATATTTTTAGGCGCACAAAAGCGTAGAGCCAATGTTGTTGAGAAGCTACACAAAGTAAGCAGCGGCGAGCAAATGTTTACATTAATCCTTTCGGTGCGGAGTTTTATTTTGTAAAGCGGCACTCTTTTGCCAGAAATTTATGAAAGATCGAACTAGAAAATTTTATTCTGCATGCTCAGAAATCCTGAAGTTGTCTTTTAATCCTGGTACTGTATAGTGCCAATAAGCATTTTCCGTGGAAGATAAAATCCCAATAAATATTTTTGACATTCTGTGCAAATTTTAAAAATAAATTAAATTAAATATAAAGTTAGCTAGTTTTCAAGGGAATTTCGTATTTACGTTCCTCCTTCTTCTTGGCAACTTGGATTGCTACATAGTACTATACGTTGCAATATGCTTTAGTGAAATTGGGATTTATAATCCCAATACGATTTTTGCGTGTGACTATTGAGATTATACATATATGCCAATTTCACTAAAGCATCTTCGGATGTATTGTCCCAGTAATACCGAAAGGGTTAAGACGGCTTCACCCTCCGAACAAATTTTTATTTAAATTAAAGCATTCCTTTCGTTTTGACTCTTTAATGGGGGCGCTCAATGCTGGGCACGCATAAATTTGGCGCTTGGTGTTAGATTAGCAGTGGTAGCATACTTACGATTGCTTCGTCATCTCGCTGCCAGGCATATTGCTGCAATTGCCTGGAATCAGGCGCATGTCCTCTAAACAATTGTGCGCATTCTAATGGCGAAAGAAAAGATTTAAATAAGCAATTTGTGCACTTACGAGTTTATTTGCATGCTTTTTTATAGCGCGCTTAGAATTAAATTAATTATGGTTGCCTGCCAAACATAAAATATAGCAAACTATAAAATGCGTTCGAAGGGCAAACGGCGTAAGCGGCAAGGTCAAATTAATCAGAGGCACGCACTCTTTGCGCATTTCTGAGACTCCGAAACGGCCGTAATTGCGTAAAAATCAGCGAAATTCTATTAAAGCGATTAGTCAGCTTTTAAAGTTGAGTGCCCGCATAGGCGCAATATGGAAACACCTTTTCCGCGCTTAGTCACCGCTTTGGTTGTGCCTTTCAGCAGCTAGCCAACGGCAGGCTCGCCCACACGCTGAGCCCTCGCCAGTCAAGCGTGGCAGCAAAGCAGTCCACCAAATAGTTTAATTCGCGTGTCTGCTGGACATAATAATAATTCTTCGGGCGCACAAATTCGGACAAGGCAAAGCAACCCACTCACTCCCTCTCTCTCTCTCTCTCTCTGCCAATCCGAGCAGTATTTAACAAGTTCTTGCCCAAACAGACGGCAAATTTTTGGCAACCGACACGACAATGAGCAGCGTTGACGCTGGCGACGGCTCGGAAATGACGTAGAAAATATGGCCACATTTCAACAAATTCAAAGTATAAAACTTTTCACAGTGAAATGACAACACAAAGTAGAAAAAAAAGCATAAACTTGATCTGCCAAAAGATACAAAAATGGCGAGCATATTTCAAACGAAATATTGGGCAGAAATACAAAGAAAGAAAAACTATAAAATTGCAAGAATCGAAATTGTTTCATTTTAGCGAAAGGTCAAATTGATTAGCGTGATATTTTAATAAGCTGCGACCTTTTTAAAAATTGAGAAATAGTTTTCTAATTTTGATTTTCGACAAATTTGTAAGCAATTTAAAAATTGCCTAGTTGCATTGGAACGAAGCAGGGAAAAGTTATGCGAAGAGCATGTACTGTTGTTTTTTATTAAGATAATAGACAAGTGATGTTGACGGTGGCCTAGTGGACAGGTGCTTGGTGCTGCTGTGGCGGTGCCTGGGTTCAAAACCAGTCTCTTACCATTTAGTACATAGAGAAATTGATTTTCAAATAGCTTCTTTGCGCGGTGTCACTTCTCGTGATGAATTGACAATTCTCCGAGAGTATTCTTTGCCATGAAAAGCTTCTCAAACCTGTTCGGATTCGGGTAATGTAAGTTACGTTAATTTGTGAGAAAATATAACAAGCACACACAAGGTAGTAAATGCATATGACTATTAGGAATATTATCAGGTTAAAGAGGTTTCACTGCCCACTCTCATTTAATAATCCACTAGAATCTATCAGAGAACTAAAGCTACTGCTGTTTCCGCTATTCAGAAGCGACACATCTTTCTATTTGTTCAGCGAATTTACACATAAATTTATAGAACAATTGGGATATTCACAGTTTCCTTCTAAATTTCCCATCTGGCAACTTCAGCACGATAGTAAAATAAAACTCTGAGCGCCCCTGTTTCGTGGACCATTCTTAATTTCCCATAATCGCATTACAAGTGTTTTCTAAAGCGATTACTAAGGATTTATTACTCTCGCAAAAAGCAATATTCCATCAAAATGGAAGTAGTGTGTGATTATTCTCTGAGAATTCAATCAAATTTGCTCAAAATCTGTTTCCATTTTCGCGAATAAAACAGCTGATGAGAAATGCCAACTTATGACGAAAGAAAAACACAATCTAACGCATGTCAATTTTTTCAGCTAGTGGTATTTCTTGTTTGCGTGCAAAGCAACAACAAAAAACGTTGCCAGATGGCAAAGTGGGTTTAATTTAGCAGGCGGCAAGGAAAGCACACTAGATAGCACGGAACTGTGAACTCCCCAAATATAAAGTATTAGCTTCCCTTCGATTTATATGTTCATTTTTCAATAGTAGAGTTAAAAAGCGTTCTAGTAAAATCATGCGATGATCTTTACATCTCAATATATTTAAATAATGAAATGATAAAAAAGAAGTTTTGACAGTTTGTTAAGTTTTTTGATGGAATTCAGCATTAAAATTCATAACACTTTAGCAATTGCACCTTTTCATGCCAATGAACTAAAATCGCATGCGATAATTTTTTAGCTAAGACATTTTTTTACGAACTCTTAAGCATAATTATTAATTTCAAATCATTTTACTTTGAAAAACTTTAAATGTAACTTTCATTGAAGACCTAAAAAAGCAAGCTTCAATCAAAATAGTAGTTTTTGTAAAAGAAATTTTGTTAGAAAGCATTCAAAAATTGTTAAATTGTCTGCGTAAATGAAAACAAATGTTATTAATTTTGTAAAACGTTTGAAATATTTAGTTGGCACTTAAAATTTCAAATAACTTTCAAATTTGGCAACTTCAAAGTAATAAAAATTAAAATCAATTACGCTTCTTGCACCCCTCAAGCGTTTCTTGCCTTACAGGCAAAATAAGCTTACAAATTATAGAGGCTCGTACGTGGCGTTGGCCAAAACAACGAAGTAACTACCTGCAGTGTATTGCTTTCAAAATTTATATGCACGCTCGAATATATTTGATTACTATTATTACGTTATATGCCACACTTTCACACACACACACACTCATGCACACAGCGGATGGCAAAAAGCGGCACACTGGCGAAAAATATTGACTATCTTGCATTTTGATCAAATCAAATGCAAAATGAAGGCAACAACAAACCAAAGCACTCTCATGTACACCAAAATCCATGTATGAGTGTGTGTATTTGGCAGCCTTGAAAGTGCCTGAAAGAGCCACCGAAATGAAATGTGAGTTGTGAGTAATTTCCGCTGCTAAACAACGCGCGGCCGCAGGCAGTGTTGCCAATAAAAGTGAACCGATGGCAGTCGCAGCGCAAGTTTATCCAATCGTGCTTTTGTCGGTTTGCCCGATAGCGCGGCCTTAGCTTTGACCAGTTAGTCAGCGTTAGTTGATGGCGCTTTGAGGTTCCGCAGTTTATAGTGAGTAGTCGATGGCGCTTGGCGGTCAACATGGCCGCAGGAATAGGCTCTGCCAGTGGCAGGCAATATACGGAAGCGCGTTGCATTGAAATGGCAAGAAGGAAATCGCAGACTGACCAACGGCGAAATAAATCACTTATGAAACGTAAATCATTTAATTCAAGCAAAACTTTGCTCTGGCATTTGCTCTCTTCTGCAGCCGCTTGCACGGCTTCTCCTCCAACTGCAACTCAACTTCCCATAATATTTCCTTTCAAATACTTAATATTCTATGAATAAATTTAGCAGTCAGCGTTAAATTGTTGGCTTTATGACTCAACTGAGGGCTGCAAGTGCGTTGGAAGGGGGGCGCATGTGGGGGGGTAAAGCTGCCGCTGCTGCTGAAGTTAATAAATTTATTCGGCTATTTTGCTTTGGCTGGCTTGCGCTTGATTCCTTGAACTCAATTCTAATTTTAGCCAAAATGGCAGCAGCAGTGTCAACCGCAACAACAGCAACAACTCCAACAACAACATGCTCAATTCGGCACTAAATTCCAAGTTATAATGTCGCACTTTCACTTGCTTGTCGCATAATTTTTCGAATGCCTTTTGAGGCGTGGTTTGCATGTTCAATTTCTAAAAGCTTAATGAATTTGGAATGCATATTTTTTGAGTGGCACAAAACAAAGCGTCGCCAATCGGCATAACAGACTTCGACTTCTTTAAATAGTATAGAACTAAGGTTACTCATACTCCCCGCTGACTCATTCAAGTTGACAGTCAATTTTAAATTAAACTGATTATCAAAAGAAAAGTGAAATCAGTACGTGATTATCAGCTTTTTCATCTACCTCTAAGCAGTTTTAAAATACTTTTAATTATTTTTTGTTTCTATTAAAAATTGTCCATACTATTTTTTTTTTGGCACTTTGAGGATTTTTCTGTTCATTTTATTTTTGCTCTCACATTTTTGATAGCAAAAATAAGCTGTAAGTGCAACAGCCTATTCGGGCTAAAGTCTAGCTTTTACGCATTTTCTTGTGTGTGCTTGTTAGCTTCTAGCACAAATTAAAGGCACCTACAAACAAATAACCGTGTCCGAACTGAAAAGTTTTTCATGTCAAAGGACGAACTTGGCTGAAGCAAAAAGCAGTCAAGTGTGAGTCAGGCTCCCGCAAACGGCTTCCCTACCAGAAATGCCCTCTTTTGCGTTCGTATTTCATTTTTCCTAGCCCGTCTGTCCTGTGCTTGGTATTGGTTTTTTTTATGAACTGTAGCGCTTCTCCTTGCCCGTCTGTCCATCACTTTCTGGACATTTTTACCAATATCCCCGAAACTAATCCAGCTTAAATTATGAATGAAATATTTTGGCAATCCATGGACGTAGCCCTTTCTAACGATGTCCCACAAGTTACTATAACCGTCCCAAACCCCTTAAACAATTATGAAAAATTATTTCTAAAAATGTTTCTTAACTTTTTACAGTGAAAATACGTTTAGATTATGCAAGCCTGACATTATGCAAAATTTCAGGTTTCTACAATGAAAAAAGGTCTGTTTATGTACACACCTACGAAAAAAGGTGACCTTACGAGTGTTGTCGATTTTTGCCTTTAGGAACGGAAACGGAACCCTGGAAACGGAAACATAACAGTTAAAAACAACAGTTAGTAGATGCGAGCAATTGTCTTCGGCCTGGGCCATCGCCTTGTCTGTTAACTGCAATGAAATAAAGTCACTTTAACAACTGCAGGTGGCTTGTGTGAAATCGATTTGGAATTAATTTTATGCTGGCTACTTTTGCTGCTGCTTTAATACAACTGATTTTCTGCATTATACTAAGCTATGAATAATTTATCTATTAAAATGTTGCATTTAGAATAACATAATATTTATGCAGATTTTAAGAGATGCCAATGCAATGGAACTAGTCTTTTCCAGTCTCAAGCCATTGAGCTTAACTTTGGCTGCCACTTGAGTACATTTACATTTATAATAGAGCGATAACAACAACATAAACAATAATAAAAAACAACAATCTAAAAGCGAGAAATAGCAATGAACAACACTTGCAACAAAGCATTTTAATGTGGCAGCGGACACACACCAACGGATTGTCACACTGTTTCCAGCTGCGGATTGTAGAATGCGCACTTACAATGCGAAAATCTAAATAAACGCTGGAAGGTTCAGCTCTAGCCCACTTTGAGGCGATTTGAAAGTGCTTGCCATTTCTCTCATTCGTTCATGCATTCATTCCGTCAGTCAGGCAGTCGTGCATTCGTTCGATCAGCGACTGCAACTGCACACGCAAGCCGCAGAGCGACCGGAAATCCAAATGGCGTGCTGGCCATTTTTTCGCCTACTGCTGTTTCCTCTTTCCTCTTGGCTGTGACAGCTGCGCTCCCCTTTTTTGCAGGCGGCGCCCAAGTGTCACGAGTGGAAGAACTTCATCAATGCACAGCGGGGCAATGAAGAGGATGCAGTTGCATTGATTCGAGTAGCTGGCGAGCGTGCTACAATGAGTGGCCGTCGTTAGATAAAGCAATGCAATAAAGATAGAGATAGATAGAGGGAGAGGGAGAGAGATATACAATTATACATATTGCTTATTCACTCGCTGTCAACTGATTGCTTTAAATTTTTAAAGGCACGTAGCGCACTTGACTGTTTTCGCTGCTCTTGTTGTTGTTGTTGTTGTTGTTTTCGTTACTTTTACTGCCAACGCCTGTTGTTGTTGTTGTTATTGTTGTTGTTTGTAATTTTGTAATCGTTTGCGCAATTAGTCCACCATGCTGCCACTCGCATACAACAACAACTAACATGCGCGCACACACACACGCACGCTTGCTTGCGGTTACACACGCAAACACTAAAACTTACAACTGCACACACACACACACACGCGCGCGCGCAAGGACATGGGCGCGGCATTTTAATTCGCACGCGACATTTCGCCAACGGCCTGTCTGCAGTTGTATCGCAGCACGTGCGTGCGTACATGTGCGTGTGTTTGCGCGTGTGTATGTGTGCGTGTAATTGTCAGCGTACTTTGTCAAGTGACACATGCGCTGCTGTCGTTCGCATTGTTGTTGCTGTTTTTTTAGTTGTATTGTGTCGTTAGTGTAATTGCAATTCGCAGATTTAATCGCCTGGCCGCATTTTCATTTGCTTGCGTGGCACTTAAAATTGCTTTTGGAGCCGAGGCGAATTTAGTAGCCAGTTCGCATGGGATAGTTTTACAGGAGTGGTCATTTTGTGGTTACTACTGCTAGTGCCAAATCCGCGGCAATCGCGCAGAAAGATTTACTAGCTGAGCTGTTAAATGTACATGTACTTATTATATACCCTGATAAGAAAAATGTGCGCTAGAAGATCATTAGCAATATTTTTATGATATCGCAAAGGCAATGAAAAATCACAAAAATTTAAATTTGCTGAAAATCCAAATTTTTTTTTCAATTTTGTATCTGCAACATTAGTCCGCGGAACTATCGTCGTTTGGCTGAAGTCTATGATTCTAGGCTCAAATCACATGTAGTACCTCAAAATTTTATATAAAAATTTGTTATGCTTTTTTAAACTATCCTCTGTTTTAGAGTTCACTACTTTCAGATTGTGATGAATATGCTTAATTAAAGTACCACCCTGTGATATGAGTAGCTAAAGCCAAATACATGGATGCTTTTAGGCATAAGGCTTAGCAGAAACCAGCATGTGAGAACGAGATGCTCTAGAACAGGGGTAGCCAACTCAAATGATCTCGCGGGCCACATATATAGAAAATGTTCGAAAATGGCCAGAAGATTTGCCGGGAAAAACTGTTCAAGGCGGGCCGCGGGTTGACTAGAGGCTCGACAGCAATTGAAAAAGCAGCTCGAGCTATAAAAGATGATTGGCTGGCGCTGGGAGCAATCAGGCTTCAGAAGACAAGTGAATTTTAAATTGTATCGAAATATAATCGAAAGCCATAGCAGCTGCTAATGCAGAAATAGCGCAAATATATATACTTATGTGACAAAAAGTGACAAATAAACAAATGGAAGTGATTCAAACTGCGGCAGACAAATGCTCAAAACTGAACATACTAGGGGTATTCATTTAAACGCGCAAATGCCTGATAACGTGACAAATTTATCACCTGATAAACGAACTGTCAAATTTTTTATGAAAGTTCATTTGCACAAATGTGATAAATTTGCCCGATGATTTTGCTGTGCAAACGATGTTTGTAAACTTAGACGGCAAGGAATGCAACCCTGCTTAGCTATGATCTATAACATTATGATAAAAGTTTAGTATTGAACAATTAAAATTAACGCAAAATGGTTACAGTAATTTTTTCCAAACAGCTGCAACATTAATCTTTACTTTTTCACTGATTCTCGGCATTTTAGATTTTTCTTTTTGACAGCCAAACACCATTTGCACAAACACTTTGCCAAGTGCGTTCATTTAACACACTTGATAAATTGATAAATTTGCGCAATGTTCAAACTTATACGCTTAAATGAATACCCTTACTATATTTCCCAAAATCTGAAGTTAGGCATGACGACAATTTTAAGAATAATTTTTGAGTTAAGAAGAATTACTTCCGATAAATGATCGTATACAATATGGACAAGGGATCATCCTTAAAGAATACCAAAGAAAGAGTTGGCTTTTGGTTCAGTTGGTTAGGTTCACAGAAAGGAAAACAAATGCAGGCAAAAATTTTAGCTTTTGAAGAATAGTCGTTTTAAACGCAGAAAATCTCGATTTTTCTGGCCACTAAAATTTATGATAAATAAAAATTTATTTATTGAAATAAATTAACAATAAGGCGATTGCTATTTTCTTTTTTTCCAAAAACGTGTCCCAGTTATTTTACGGATTATATAGTATGATCCGCGGCGGCTCAGTGAACAAGTGCTTGGTCGCTGATGCGGGAGGTCGGGCCCTTGGCAATTCTCCGAGCGTATTCTTTGTCATGAAGAGCTTCTCAATTCCTGCGGCTACGGTTACTTGTAGGTGCCGTTAATTTGTGCTTAAGTTTTGCCTTGACGTTTCCAATTTTTGAACATTTTCCGTTTCAATTAGTTCAAGGACTTCATCACTTGTTGTATTGTAACTCGACAAATTTTGCATTCCATTATGCTTTTACGCTTATTTCCCCCTCTTAAAAATAAACAGATCACTTTTGTATACAGAGCAAGAGCGCATACATAAACACCTTCTTTGTGGTTTGTATGCGTTCGAATGCAAATGGGAATTGCCAACGCAAGCAATTATTCAAAGTGCACACGCATACAACAACAGCAAAACAACAACAATGAAAAGGAACCATCGAAAATTAATAACAAATGCAAAATGTGTTTTCGTGTAAAAGCGCCAAGAATGAAAATGTATTGCTTTTGTTTGCCGCCTTTGATGTATTTGCCTTTGCGTTTTGTTGCGATTTCCGTTTCCGTTTGTGGCAAGCGCCTGGCCGCAGTCACACAATCTCGCTGGCTTTGCGCGAAATTGTAATCTTTCATTAATGGCAACGCAGCAATTTTGCGCAAAAGGAAGCTGGCACAACACAGCTACCCCCTGCCCCCTTTCTACCCACACTTTCAGTGCTTCCCAACAAATATTTCCGTTTGAAAAATTGTGCGCTCGAAAATTGAGTTTTTAATTGAAATGAGGCGAAGAGTGCGGAAATTTTAAAGTGTGTGTGTGCACAGAGGAAATATGAAAGTGTGTGTGTGTGTGTGCATTACCATGCTGTCTTTTGTGGCTCTGCCGCTTCCTTTGGCGCTTACGTTTCCTCATTAGAAAAAAAATTTTGCACTTGCCCCACTTCTCCTTCCACGTTTTCATGCATAGTCGCAGAGGCAGCGCCGAGTGCTATGCCACAAATGGAATTAGCTGCGAGTGCGATTCTCTATTATTTTCACTTTGCATTTGCTGAAATGTTGGCACTCTTATCCTGCGGCCATTGTTTGTTGCAGCTTTGCAAAGTGCCACAAAGGAAAGTGCTGCTGCAACAGCAACGGAGGAAGAATATCAAACAGCTCAACACTTTATTTAATAAAGGATGCTTTTAGGCGCTATTATTTAGGACTTTCAATGACATGTGCTGAAGTGTAAAGTAGTTTAAATTATTTTGCACTTTAATAAGGGGAATAATTTATTTGAAAGCTGAAGGCCATAGATCTTCTTTTATATAATAAAAATTTAAATTCAAATTCTAAGCATAGATTGTACTAAATTCATAAATCATAATTATTTTAAAATGTTTCTTTGTGGAATCGAAATTACTTGGCATTCCTGGCCTTGATGACTGAAATGTGCTTGGTAAAGATGCATACACACATAGAATATATACACCCCATTTCATAACTATATAACCAGTACAAGTTTTAAATTTTCTCTTGTAAAGAGTTCATAGAACAAACAAAAAGTTGATTGAAACAGAAGAAAGGCGGATTTTAAAGGATATAAGAAATTCAAACAAATCTCTTTCCAGGCTTAAAAGCGATTTAGGTCTTTCTGTATCGAAAAGCACCATTAGCCAAGTCAGAGAAATGTGGACATGTCCAAAATTAGTTGTGCTTGTAAAAAATACTACTTTAATAAATTCTTCAAAACAAAAGCATACTTTATGAAGTCTGTAAAATGTAATCTTTGCTTTTAGATAAATTTTTGTTTGTTCTATTAAATCTTGAAGAAAAAATTTAAAAAATCTACTGGTTATATATCTGTAGTTATGACATGCGGTATATATATATAGTCATTAAGTGCTTACCCATTAACTGGTTTCTACATCTGTCAGTTTCGATGGCAATCTCTTCGAATCCAGTGAAGCGTTTGTAGGCGTCAATGAAGTTGATAGATATTTTTGCAGACTTGTTTCGAAATATTTTGTACTTCGAAGCAGAACACTAAAATATCCTAAAGGCCTTTTTAGTTTTATGGCATGCAAATTTGTCATTTATGAAATAGATTCCTTCGAGGAACAACAAATAATTTTCTTCATTTTGCACAGCAACATACATCGAAGATGTAGCTCTATTTGGTAGAGCATACTTAACGGCAGAAGCACTCAAGTCTTCCAAAACTGCTCATAATAGCACACTTCAAGGCAAATAGATTCAAATTATACGCATTTCAAAGCTTTTTCAACACTGCTTTTAAGAGTAACGACGACTGAGGGAACTATCGAGGAAATGTATCAAAATGGCAGCAATTTCGACAATGAGTGGCATAATTGGCGCTTTTAAGAAGCGCTTTACTGAAGAAATACGCGAGTCATGCTTTTAAGCGGCAGTGCTACCTTCTTCTAGTAGCTAGTTGGGTCTAGAGTGCTTGCTTTCAAGAGTTGAATGCCAAGGATAAAGGGAAAGGAACACTCGTCGGAGTTAGTAGTAAGTTTTGTTGAAATGAAAAAAATAGGAAGTAATTATTTAAGCTTAGGCCTAGCACTCTGGTATGGACGTCTGTGCGCTCGTGCTTTTTTAGCTTAAGTTAACAGGACCCACAAATATACGCTATAATCGTATCCGAACGGAGAGTTGCCACTTCTTTTCTTTTTTTTCACATTGAAGTCTGCTGGGCTTCGAACCTTCGAACCTTCGAACTCTCGCATCAGAAACCGCGAACTTTTACACTGAGCCACTGCGACGCCTCCGGATCTAAAGATCAATTCTAATAAGGAACATTTTTGGTATGAATAATTATTAGAGTTAAACGTCCTTTTAGAATTTCAGACAGGTCCTTATATGAATTTTTTAGTCAATTCCAAAAAGACTGCAAAATTTATGATATTTAGTACAGGAATCCTCAGTTGAGAAATCTGAAAAATTATTAATTTCATATATTTTTGCATTCCTGCCTGTGATGCGCAAAAGTATGCACTTTTTTTTACAAATTCTCTTTGATAAAAAAAAAAAATAAAAAATGTAAGTGGATTCAACATGCACACTTACACATACTCACACATATGCACCTGTTAGTGTGTGCGAATCGCGATAGCGTAAAATGCAGCTCATTCAGCTCCCTCGAAACTTGCATACAAATTGGGGCATACATTTTTAAAGTTTCCCACAGAACATTTACAAAATCAGCACATGCATGCATGTGTAGGTGTGTACTTATACATACATATATGCCATTCCATATATGCATGCGGTCATGATTGCCATGGTTGTGCATTAAAGCAAAAAGCACGCAAATGCGCTTTCGCCATGCGCATACACACACACACACATGCATACAAACGGAGCTAGTGAAATGCTGTACCGAAATTGAATTCCCTCTACCCCACCAACAAGTCAGTGCTAAAAGCGCCAGCACGGAAGCAACCGCATGCAGTTGAACACTTTCAAAGCTCACAAGACCCATTTACAGCTCTATGCGCTTGCATTAAAAGCGGAAACGGAAGTGCTTAATAAGGCACAATTTCTTTAAACAGAAATTTGTTTGATCTGTACTTGCTTCTTTCATTCTTCCCGCTAACAATTGCCACAATTCAAAAGTTTCTACATAAGCCTATCGGCCTGTCTGTCAGCGGATATTGACACAACAACATTCCCTTCCTGTCATCCGCTTCCTTTGTATTCCAGCTCAATTGTGCAATGGGTGTGTGTATGTCGATCTATTGTGACTAAACTGTCTGAGCATATTTCCCATACAGTAGCAGCTCAATTGAGCAGTAGGCTCTATACATTTCTGTATATAGGTATGCATCTGTGGTGCTTGTGTGTGTGTGCATGCTGAAAGCATAATTGCCATTTGCCCGTGTTGTATGGTTTTGACACTTATGTCATGCTTTTCAATTTGACGCACACAGCGGCACATTCACGCAGATTTTACATCATAATGGCATTATGTGAGCTCCTATTTGACTCACACACACATGCTTACATACAGGCCATTGCATAGGTTGCCAGTTAAACTGTCTGTCTGTGCTGCTGCTGCTGCTGATGGTTCTCTCGTAGTGAGTTGAGGCCAGAGGAGCAGCCCAAAGGTCACAAGTTGCCGGAAGCCGCTTTGCGCAATTATGGCTGCATTGCAGGCTCTTCCTGACGACTATCATTTGTTGTTGTCTTTTGCTTTTGCATGTGCTCTTAATGGGAGCGTATTAATTCGACTCCTTTCTTGCCATGCAACTCTTTCAGGCAATAAAGTTAGCA
Source organism: Neria commutata (assembly GCA_963457695.1). NCBI lineage: Eukaryota > Metazoa > Arthropoda > Insecta > Diptera > Micropezidae > Neria > Neria commutata. The sequence continues at coordinate 31,980,791 of OY735247.1, forward strand.
TACTAAAAATTAAGTATGTAAAATAGCATACTTAAGTTCCTAACTTACTATTTGAAAGGAACTTATTTGAAACTCATTTAATGCATTGAAAGTTTTAAAAGAAAGTTATTGACATTCTTTCATTATTATGAAGCAGAATATTAAAATTGCTTTAAGAGCCAAAATTTTTTCTTTCACTTGATGCTCATATTTCCATCATAAAATACGTATAAATATTTGAATAAATTATACAAAATTTTGAAACTTTAACGAAATTCAAAAAGAAACAGCTTCAGAAAATTTTATCGCATGGTATAATCTATTAGATATCGTAATACAAGAGCATTTAAAGTTCAATGCTTTTGAAATTTACTGCTTTGGATTGTTTGTAATTTGTAATTTATTTATAATTTTGTACAAATAAGATTGAATCTCTTATAGTACATCGAATATTATATATACTTAGTTTAAAGTACTGAGATAAATTCTGATAATGTATCCAGTGTGAATAAGTTGGAAATGCTTCTTATGAAAATTACTTCATATTACTTAATATCAAGTAAAAATATAATCAAATCGAGTATTATACGTTGAGCTAATTGTACTAAATCAATATATTTAAATCTACCAAATTGAAAATTTCAGACTGCAACTTATATTGCTGTGCAAGTTATAAGGTGAAACTATGCAACATGTGGCATGGTTTAACTTTTTGCTGCCGTCTTGTAAGAAATATGCTTGTTCTTCTATACATGAGAGGAAATAGGAGAGCGGTAAAATACATAGCTAAAAAAAAAAATAAATATAAATAAAATAAATACTAAAAAAAACATATCATATACTTTCAGTTTGGCAATGAAAAGGAAAAGATGACTCTATATGATTTGCTCTTAAAGCTGTCACTTGCAGATAACAAACTTTCCTCCTAAGTTCAGTTTCAACATTAAACTCCAGCTCCTTAAATGTTTAACTTTCTGTTAGATTTATGTCACTTTGTACACATAATAGACCTCAAAAGCTGCCAGTCACATACGGTTGAAATATTTCTACAGCTTCTAAGTTACAGAACATAATCACAGGCGTCTTAAAAGAAGTTTGCCTGCTTAAGTTTCGACGATTCTGCAGAAGAATGCATTTAACAGCATGGCCCACAAATTCCAGACGGAAACACTACGAATAAACAAACTGCCTTTCTAATGATGAACTAACACATAAATGCATATAAATTGCATGTCGCTTAAATTGACTTGAATGCCGAATATTTAAGTAACAAGTGAGTTAATTCGTGTGCACAGGAAAGTGCACTTTTCGTGCTATCGAATGGCAAACGGCAGCAGCGCCTGAAAGTATGCTACACCATAAAAGCATAGTATATGCAAGACCACCGCAGTTTTGCTGAAAGTGGAGCGACGTGTGCAAACATACACACACACATGCATATGCATATACTACATATGCATATACTACATATGCAGCAGTAGCAACAACAACAGCGAAGTACAAGTATCTTAAATGTCGACAGCGCATAAAGCGCCCCGCCAGGCATGTTGAACTCGTTAGAAAAGCATATTGGATCAGCTCAATGGCAGTGTTAGTGGCACTATAAAAGCGTGCAGCTGTAGTAGTAATAGTGAAAGTGGGCGGCGGCTATCGATTAAATTGCAATTCAGCGCTGCTTCCTGCTCTCAAATGTCAATAGCAGCCATTTTCGTGGGGGCGTATGAGCAACTGAAATTTAACATTCGCCTATGGAAATTGTTTTTTGCTGCTTTATCTTCCACTTTGCCTTTTATTTGCTACTCAATTACGCTGTCAATGTCAATCAAACTGACAATATTTTGCACAAAACATTCACACACACACACACACGCATAACATTGCCTATTTTTAGGCAATGGCTTCAATTGCATGCGCTTCGTCTTACATTTGACATACTTTTGGGCTTAAATGCTTGAATTTGTTTATTTGCAGCACGCTTTAATGCGAAAATGGGTTGCCATGTTTCCGGTAGTTTTCCATTTTTGTAGAATAGTTAGAATAGTTTTGAGCAGAATAAATATTTTTGTAGATTTAATAATTGCAGTGCAAATTTGTGCCTGCAAACATGCTAGACAATTTTTGTTGACACTACTATGAGAATCAGAGCTTCCTTATTGGTATTAAATTTGAACAAAATAGATAATGTTGGAGCCGTTGCTAGAGCTAAGATGTTGCCGCCATCCGATACTAACTTATTCCAATTCATACACCTTATTCCAGTATGAAGCATTTGGTTTAATGATTTTTCGTCCCTACGATATTCTTAAAGAGCGTACTTAATAATAAGTAAAAAATATTAAAATCTAGATATGTCTGCCTTCTCACCACAGAAATGTTCCTTGACGTATGAAGGATATATAAATAAAATTTTACGAGTTTTGTTTGCTGAATGCTATGCCAAAATTCTAGCGATGCTTACAAAATTGTGTCACTCGAGAACACAAATAGCTGGCATCTCCATCTACATGAACAACTGGCATTCCTTGTTATTGTTTGTATCGTGAGTTGCATTTTGTCACTTGGTGAGACAACCACTCAAATTAAGCGACTGTAATAAAATCTTGTAAAAAATCCAAGCTCGGCTGTTTGTAATAATTGGAGCCCTCTTCAGTTGGTGTTTTTTATAGAAAAAATATTAATTTAAAGGCACTATATACTCTAGTCAGCAAAAGCTCTCAGTCTTTTCTATCAAAAAATATACCTGATGTGGGATTAAGCAATCGATAAACCCTAACTTCAAGCTTTGCCTATATGCATATAAATGTTAAACAATATTTTAACTAGCATCTGAAAGATTAAAAGTGCCGTAATTGAGTAGGTTTTTGGAGCACACCCTTTTCGAAGTAAAATCATAAAATCACTCAAAAATTTTGGCGAATCACTTTCAAAGTGGCGTTGACAAGCGAAGTCACAGCTGTAATTAAATAATGTATACTTACATTTTATTGGCATATACGAGAGTTTGAACTTTGCAGAATTTCGAACACAATTTGAAGCATTACAACAACAACAGCTGTTATTGTTCGGGTTAGCTTTAACAAAGTCATTGAGTACACAAGCGATTTTCTCAAATGCCCAAACTTATCTTAGCCTTAACCAATCAATCATATTCGCGAACAGCAAACACTGCTGACGTTTGCCTAAACTGATTCTTTTTCTAATTCAGAGTTTGCTTTATTCAGTGAATTCCCTACCCGGCACAAAACTGAACGCTGTTATGCTTCAGCCCTTATGTGCGCTCTACGGTGCGTATGCGTAACTAGTAATTATGTTGAGCCTATGACTAGCTATTTTTATGACACGCTATGCTCCGACGTGGCTCACAGAAACGCCTTCATTAGCACTTTTCACGCAAAAATAAGCGACGAATTAATTGCACGCTACCGAGCGTATTCTAACAGCTCATTTCGCGCTTGGCAGCGCCGTGGTTGCGGGCGCGAGCCAATTGTAGCGAAATTAATTAAATTTTGCTGTCTTGGCAACAGCAGCAGTCACGACTTGCCATAGCAGTTGCTATGTAAAAATAGCTACAAAAAAGCAGAGCAAAATAAATTTAAAAAATAAGTTTGCCAGTAAAAATGCTTGTGCTATGAATAAGTCCTGGAAGCAGATTATTGGTTGTATTTTCAATAGGGATCTAGTCTGCTAACCAACGCAGCTTGAAAGACCTATTTTGGCAGTTCTCAATCAGTTTAGGATCCTCATGTATGCGCAACTTTAAGAGATATGAAACAATTTATTGTGTATCTGTCCGCAATATCCTGCGCTTTTAGATATATATTACCTGGGTATCGAAGTCAGATCCTTACTAGTCCGTCACAGTAACATAGAATGTGCTGCTGCTATTTCTTCAATGCCCGTTATAAATTCGACACATACTGTAATATACCCATAGTAGCCATCTATAATGTCCGGTCAAGAACCACGTAACTGTTCGGATTCGCTTTCTGCTTAGCGTTAAAGATTGTTTGTTCTTTCTTGAGAAGCTTTTGACATAAATGTTTTCGCCTGTCTGTTACCTCCTGTTTCCTTTCAGTAATGTCTGGCTTTTGTGCTTAACAGAATCTTAGGTTATACCTAATGGAGCGCATACCGCAGAATGGTTTCGGTCCTCTGGCGAGTTGATCTGCCATTTCTTTTCCAGTAAAGCCACCTTCAATCTGAGCTGAACTCGCTTATATTTGATCAGATTCATAAGTAGCTATAAGCAATTCCATACCAATTTTTTGCAAATTATTTTACTTGAGAGTGTATGCAGATGTTTCTGCCTATTAGCATTCTGTCAACGCACTCTTTGAGGCAGATTTCAATAGATCCTTGAAGCAACTCAACGCATTTTACATAGTAATTCGCTTTTTAAAAGTCAATGAATATCTTTTCATTTCTTGCTGAGCTCTTGCAACTCAATTACGCTCATTTTCCTCAACATTTCATTCAGAGTGCCTCTTATTACAGTAATAACGCTGCTGCAGCTGCTCAACATAACTTCATTAACCCGCTTTCAAGTGTGTATCTGTGTGTGTGTGTGTGTGTGTGCCTGTGTGTAACTGCCTACGCTGTAAGTGCATACTTAGAAATCCTGGTAATTTGCTATACATTAATTTATTCAAATGCTTACAGCGGCAGTCTGGTAGGCGGGCGGGCGGGCTAGCAGGCAGGCAGCTGTCATATTACTTCCGCACTTCGGTTTTTCATAATATCCATAGCATAGCTGCAGGCGCTGCGCTTGTCATATACTCAGGCCATTTGAACGTTGAATTTGGCGCTTTCAGTTGCCTTTATTGGGTTAATGTCATGCAGACATGCAGCTCGGCTGCTCGACTGTTCAGTGCGAAGAAAAAAGGCAGTCGGCCTTTAATGACTAGTTGTCACCCTAAGCTATGACGCCATTGACAACACTTACTATTTTGCAGTTCAACTTTGATTTGTTGCTTATAGTGATAACTGTGGCATTGCCTATAGCATACGAAAGTATTTTCCATTGGTTTAATTGGCCATTAACTAATTGCCGTTACGATTATGTGCATGTTTAGTAATAAATGCAATTATGTTAAATCAAAAAAAGCGAAATAGATTACAAAATAAATTGTTGTAATTTCTCTAAAAATAACTTAAATACAACTTATTTATATATGAATATCGCTGATGGTTTGGCAGTATCATATAATTTAGGAAGTCTCCCTAAAGGAAGTTTATTCAAGTATGTACATTAAAACCTCACTTTGCGACGTTTCGCATTGCGTCGAAAAAAATTGGCGAATAAATTTTCGACATTTCACACATCGCATCGTAAAATTCGTAGGTTTTAATTTTCTGTATTAATAAATAAATTTATTAGAAACTGAAAATTGCTTTGTTTTGATCAAATAACCTTTGGATTTAGCATTGGGACCTATGCATCTTCAATATTTTAGCACACCTCCATACAATTCGAATTGCGACGTTTCGCTTGCGACGAATATTTTGGGAACAAATTAATGTCGCAAAGTGAGGTATTACTGTACTCTGAACAATTAAGCTCAACTCAAATTGAAATATATAGTTTTTAACCTTGCTACACCGCTTCCAAATACAAAGTGAAGTCTACAATTTGAACATGTCAAAACTAAGCTGGTAGCCTACTCTGCTTAAGGCTAAGAAAGACTCAGCGCTTGTCACTATCGCTCGAAGTTCATCGCTCCCACGTCATGGCATTGCACCGGATGCGCATGCATTTGTTTTAGCACGCTCAAAGTGCATGACTACACCCTCAGCACTTTTGGCTGGGTAGAGCGCCAGGCTACTATATTAACTTATACATATAAATCAGCTGTTTGATTGATACATTAAATTTTTCAGCTACTTGCAATTTGGTAAAATGTAGAAAAAATTATAAAGATTAAGAAGCAAAAATACAGATTGTAATTAATTATAATTAGAATCAGGGATTGCACAAGTCGCGAGGGGAAATGAGAGAAGCATGATGCCAATCACAACTTAATTCTGACCTAGTTTTGACTCCACACGTGACGGTGAAGGACATGAAGGTCACGAAGGCAACGAAAGGGCTGACTGCCTAGCCAAAAGGGGAGCACTAAGACGCTTTATTGGTCCCGAACCCTTCTGCGAATTGTCTAAGGGACATACAGCGGAAGTGCTAAAGAAATGAGAGGAATCCAAGCTTAATGGCTACTGGACTAACAGCTTAGGACAAAGGCAAGCAAAAAGATTCCAGACCCCAACAAAAGCGATATCACAAAGGCTTACCTTGTTGTTTTGGGAAGACCTCCGCATCCTCACAGAGTATCTCACAGGCCACTGCAGTCTTCGATACCACCTAAAAAGCCTTCTAACAATAACAATAATAACAAAGACATGACGTAAGGCTTATACAAAATCTATATATGATATGCGAGCAAGTGAAGTGCAACACTGACTACAGCAGCGCTCAAACTGCTGTTGCAGTCTATATACCATACTGCATAGAGTGTAGCGTGCCACGTAGAGCAACTTCATTGCAACTATTTGCAGTGGTAGCGCATTCCCGAGTGCTTCTTTATGAATTTGCAATGCAGTTTCATGATTTTGCGTTGACTGCGAGTCCTTTTCTTGTCGCAGCCTGAAACTTTTCTATGTTATTTTCTATGTATATGATATTGAATGCCTATCTTTTTAATTAATTTCATCTTTGGTTGCTGTAGGTACTTGCGTCCTTCATAAGCTACTCCATTTGCATGCCAGCGAATACAATGAAAAACAACAACAAAAACACGCATTCAAGCTTGCTGGCAAACACAAATTAAATCTCTTTTTTATACACATTTACTAGAATGTGAGTCAGTAAAAGGAAACCTTTTATTCGCTGCCGCGCTCCAAGCACATGGCGTGTCCGCATTAGCAGAAAGCGTCGATTAGCGGAAAAGCACACACCTTAAAAAAGATTTTGTCTTGATTTGTTGTTGGCGCTACATTGCAACACACACACTCAGGCTGGCTCTTTTTTTGTAAATGTTAGTATTTTGCTATTTGCACGCCTGCCTTCCGAATGCCTTTCCACGCTACACTACACTACACTCTGCTGTGCTGTAATGTGGCCAGCCTTTCCCACTTTCAATTCGACTTTATTCACTTAAGTGCCTGTTTTTTGACTTATCCGTTGTGGCATGTCATAACTTTTAAGTGAAATTATGAAATGAAGTTTTAGCTCTTTGATAGTTGAGAAAGTCATTCTATCGAAAGGGCTTGGCATTTGGCTTTAGGATAACGATACAGTGAATCCTTTGAGAAAGTTTATAAGGGAATTCAATGAAGCATATAAGTTTACACTTTGCGTAAACTTATACATTTACTAAGTGCTTTACATGAACGCTCTGAAAAATAACATCAAAATATCGAAAATTTTATGGTCAGAAGGGCAAGGAGAATGCTATGCATTCATTGCCGTCTTAGTTTACAAGCAGCGCTTGCACAGCGAAAGCATCGTGGAAAATTATCATATTTGTGCAAATGAACTTTCATACACAATTTTCACAGTTAGTTTATCAAGTTTATCAGGCATGTACAAGTTTAAATGAATACCCCTTTTATATTTCTATGGCTCATTTATCCTACACCGCACACCGTCCATTGAAAAAATTCAAAAATCGGTTGTTCTTCTGAATAATTTTCCGCTTTAGAAACAGCTATGTATCTTTTAACATTGTCAGAGTAGCTCTTTGTAAAAAGTTGTATTGTCCTTGAATAATTTTATATTTTGAGTTGTGCCCCTTTTGTAGATATTGTGCGATATCTGAGATATCTGATATAATTTTAGCGTTTGTACCACACTCTTAATGAATAAAATAACTGATTTGTAGAAATTATTTCTTTCAAACTCTTTTCAATGTTAGCAACGGTTCCGCTTGCCCTAATCAAATAGGCTATGAAGGCATTCGATTCAAACGAAAATTCGAATGTCACATTTTGAACAGCGTTTGTAATATGGATATGAGACTGCTTTAAAAAAACACTATAGTATATAAATTTTCAACATTTCTTTATTCTCTAAATCTTACATTAAGAATTTTATAAGTAACTACTTGTTCTTCGTCAGCATTCATTTGTCATTCAAAGGAAAAAATATAAAGCATTTGAAAAATTTGTTGGAAAGCAAAAGTAACTTTAATACATTTCATAAATTCTAGATTGAATCTCTAAGCTAATCATATGAGTAAATATTTTATGCTAATATCAATAGAATTCAATTAAATTAATTATTGCTAAAGCATTATTAAAATTTATTATAAACATAAATTACTATAGTCATTTTCTCTAACGCTCTTTGCTAGAATTTAATTTTGGGAATAACTTATGTAAGCTCTTTAGTGGATCATTTCTGATATTATAAATCCAAATGCGTACCACAGGTCGCTGCAGACCTTAGTAAAATAGTTTCATTCGAGGTTTTCTTGAAACTTTTGTGTTAATATTACGAAAAGCAATTTTTTGAAAGACTTGCAAAAATTTCAAGCCAAAAAGTTTGCTTTTACGTATTTAAGTGATGATAATTTTTTTGTTTAGAAAACTCAATTTAGTATGAAACCAAATACAAGGAAAATATTCTCTGATCGTTCTATATCTAATTTTTCTTATACGAATGCATATCTTGATAACGAAAATATAATTACCACTTAATTAAGTACCTAAACTACAATAAAGCTACACAGCGAAATTATCACAAGGAAAAATTTTAAACTTAAATTAGAAAGCATAACTGAGGCCTCACACACACAGCAGAAGTTAGTGTTCCCATTTACCGCCGATCACTTTACACTTCCGCTAAAGAGGAAATTCTATCGCTAAGAGGAATTCAATCCCGTTTGTACTTAAACTACGCACTGAAATGGAAATTGTTCTGCGGCGGCATTCTGTCACGTCACTCTGTTGCTTCTAAGTGAGGGATTTCCCGTTGTTGTTGTTGTTGATGTTGTGGCTGCTGCTGTTGTCGCTCTGACAGCTGTCAATGTGTTGTTTGTTGGCAACACTGGAATCGCCGCTCTTTGGGAATACCGTCCGAAGGGCGGCGCACCGTTAGTATCCAGAAAGAATTTGCCACGCAATCTGTCAGATAAAGCAGAGTGAAAAAAGATACAAATGAGAAATGATGAAAAGCAAGAAAAAATATTTCTTTTTGATTTATGCATGTACCCTACAATAAGACAGAAAGCTGCCATCGTTCGAAAAGCTGCATCAACCAAGACACAATTTGTTAGTCAAGCTAAGAATTTCATGTTGTCAAAATGGCAGCTTGAAGTATGCCTAAAAACTTGGGCATAACGTGAATAATTCGTGATTTTGATGTGAATAGAAACTATATAAAAAGATGTGCAATACAAGCAGCCATCTTTTTTAGTAAGAGAACCCTCCAACTATACAGGATGCATCATCGTAATCTGGCCAATGGAACAATTGAATAACTTTCACGATTCGCAATAGATTCCGGAAAGTTGATTTTTTTTCTAAGCATACTTTTTTACAATCGTAGTTGTGGCACTCTTAAATACATCTTCTCAAAGCTGCATTGCAAATCCCTTATGTTTATACTGTCACCTTGACAACTTTACAGCTGTCATTCGCAGGACAGAAAAGCAACAACCAAGCACAAGCAAGCTGCTGAATGTTGACTGGTGTAGAAGCCAAGAAGATGGACAAATGTTTGCAATACAAACGCACGTCCCGCATGAATTCCCGAACGTGCAATTGTTAACATTTTTACACCGCTCAGCTGCCAACAGATTAAACTTTATCATTCCTGTCACTTGATGTCGGTCTGCTCTGGGAAGCATATATTCTGAGCAAAAATTGCTGGTATTTAAAGTGAGCACGCATTTATTATGCTAGGATATTCGCTCTCAGAAATTTTTATCCCGAAATTCGACATGATTAGACTGACATGCAAATCGTATTCCTTCAAAATTTTGTAATGAACCATACCAAACATCAGCTTACGTTGGAATTGTGCAGCTCTTTTGACAATGGGATCGTTTGTGACGAAACGGTTTCCGAAAATATTTGCAAGTCAAAGTCCTTCCTCAATTAAGTTCAGTGGTTTTAACTGGTTCATCACTGCCACTGATTTCTGTAGTACCTAAAGCAATCTGTATTATTTCGTCTTCGCTGGGAACTTTAGCAACGAACAGTTCATCAATGTCATCAAAACCATATCCACTAACTGCGTGTGCCAAATTTATTATAATGTGATACTCGTTTGGATTTGAAGCCTAAAAATTTTTGCTTTTAACACATTCTTCAAAATGTATTGTCTAGTTTGTTTTGAAATCGTGTTAAATCAAAACCTTGTAAAAAGTAACGTGCAAAAACTGAATTATTGAGCACTTCTTTTTCAAAACTTTCACGTAGTAGAGCAAATTATAACAAACCACTCAAACGACTCAACTTCGAGAAGAGGCAAAAAAGTGTAGTAAGTGTTGCAATTTAAAAAACTCGCATTTTTAAGTCAAACAAATTTGCCGAAAACATCTAACCCGCATCTCTTTAAACAAAATTGTTTACAGTCTTCCGCCTTCACTACATATAACCTTCAATTTTAGACAATGAACTGCTTGTAAACCAAAACAAAGAGAGCAACTATTTATTTTCATATTCGTATTCAGTGTCTTCAAGCTATCTTACAACTGCTGGAATTTTCAATACATTTCGTTTTTTCATTTAGTTAATTACTTTTGAATGCTACAATTTTTTGATGCTAGTTGCTTCCAACTCAAAATTTGTGTATCTTCAAGAGAAGAGTTCTATATACAGCATAAACAGTAATTTTTAAAAATCGTAGAATTTTCAATTTCATCATCGTTAATTTTAAATTCGTTGGCAAAAATGCTATAAAAGTGTCAAAATCCAACAGCAACAAAATTGCACTGCACATTTTCTATGTTATTGAAGTGTTTGTGGCAGCTCAACTCACCTCTTGTCCGCGCCCATGCCCATAAAAGCACGCCCATTGCCATCGCGGCAAATGCCGTATGTAAGCGATGGCTCACACTTGTGCACCGGAAATGCTAGTGGCTTTCTAACGGATTCAGCGAAATATTCCCAAGCGCGTTGATGGCTGCAACCAACTGCGAAACGTCATAAAATGTGAAATAGAAACAAAAATGCAATGAAAATAAAAATGCAACACTAAATTAACATTTCTGACACATGGCGTTGCAGTATGCTATGCCCCTTACGCCTTTCTCATGTACATACAAACATATGTAGTACATGCATTTGCGTGTATTCACACATAAGTATTTTAGTGTGTGTGTATGTGTGTATGTGAACTTACTTATTATGCCCAACCAACGATTATTGGCAATTTCCTGTCGTGCACATCCCGGCTGCAGCGCCCGACCGCCATTCGGATAGAAATCCGCATGGCCCATGGCCTCCGGATTGCCGAGTATGCCACCGTCTGTGTGTATGATGTCCACAAAGCGCGCATCTGTCGGCCCCAGGCGGCGATTTGCGCTGCCATCATCGAATAGCGGCAGCGCCGGGTCAAGTCCTTCGTTTACGTAAAATGCAAAAACAAACAGGCAAAATATAAAAATTCCGAAATATGCTTGTAGTTATTTTGTAAAATGACGTGCATGTGTGTGTGACATTTTATTTTTTATTTTAGTTTTCCCTTTCTTTATACCATCTACTGTAAACATAAAAGTTAATGACTTGGAAAATTAGTGGCTTGTGTTGGCTGCACACAAGCGAAAATATTTCTTCTCTCTTCCCTGAAATAAATTTAAATTTGTCGGCTTATTTTAAATTTAAACTGGCTGCTAAAGTTTCAGAACTTATACAAAAAAAATTCAAGTAGATTGTTTGTGAAATTCGAATGGCTAAAATACCTGGTTTGAGTTTTCATTTCGTTTCTCTCGTTTAATGGCAAAAGCCCATAGCAAAAGTTCGCTCTTTTTTGTCCAATTTGCATTCGTTTCAAAGTGAAGTAAAACTTTCCTTACTAATTCTTTGTATCATATTCAATTTGAATTGTTTGATGAATTTATGCAGACTTACTGCCAGAGAAAGTACAACATCTGCATATTTCTATAAGAATCGAAGAAATTCTATTTCAAAATTTTGAACAGAGCTAATGTTCGAAAATTCGAATTTCGCAGAAGACAAAAAAAGTTAATTTCTGTTCATTCATTTGGCTTTAGAAAGTAGAAGAGCTAATCTTCGAAAATTCGAATTTCATTGATAACAACAAAAAGATACATTTTGTTCAATCAATTGGCATTAGAAAGTGACGTAGATATTTTCACTGCTATTATCCCTACTCGTGCATAATACAACGCTCTTTGGGTCTACGTCAATAAGAGCGCAAAAGTCCATTCAAAAACAAAAGACGAGCCCTTTTCCATAATTTAAAAACAATCATTTGACATTTTTGAAGCAGTTAATTTTTTTAGTCTTTTGGTGAAAGAAACAGTGGCAAAGCTGTAAAACGTTCCGTTCTTCCTCTTGCCAATGAACTCGATTTTCCGGAAAGGAAAATGTCCGTGTGGATCCATCCAATCAACACTTTTTTAGTTATTACTTTTAGTTTAAAAAGTAAAATTGGTATTTATTTCCACATTTCCATTACGAAAGTTTTTTGCACGCGTTTTTTGCCCATTTTTGTATGCAAAAATTTTGCCGTTATAATTTTGGGATTTTCGCATTTTTCGTTACGTCATTTCATCTGCATTACGTAGCAACGACCAGACGGGCAAGGAAAATGTGGAAATGAAATGGATTTTTAAACAGTTTTGTAAAATTTCCAATAGAGGCAAAAAAGGCGGTTGCGAAAAAACAAAACGTTGCGAAACTAACAACAACGCGTTCCACAGCTCGGCTTCGCTGGTATTTTCTCTGCGCAGCCGAGACCTCCTCTGCTGGCTCTTTCTTTTTGGAGCCATTTTTCCAAAACTCATTTTCCGTTTTCTTGATAATTTGTCACTTTATTTTTGAAAGTTTGAAAAGTTTGAAATAAAAATATTTCGAGCAATTACAGTAGATATGGGGCACGGAGGGTGACGCTTGCCTTTTATGTATATGATTAACACACGGTAATATTTTTGTTACATTTTTTCATAATTTTCTTTTGCTCTTTCCTTATACGTTTAAAGATGATAAGTTTCCTTTGACAAGTTCTGCCTCTTTAAAATTAATGTTGTTGTTGTATATGTCAAAATGTATCGGAACGAGAAGAATTTCAGTACGAGAAAGTCTGAACTCGTCTGCTATCGCTTTTTCTCTCTAGCTTACAAACTCGACTTTCCAAAAAGAAAATTACAGTGACTAAATTGGAAACTTCAACTTTTAAAATAATTCAACCGCAAAGTTGAGCCAAGAGCTTAAATTTTTGATTAAATATATATTCACGCTGTTAGCTAACGCCGAAAAGCCGTAACTATTTCAGGAACGACTTCGTCAACTCTTCTGTTTGTTCTATCGGCGAATATAAATATTTGGAATCAAATCACACTTGTGATTATTGATTCTAGTATGGAGATTATAAATATGCACACAAAAATATGGCTAAGGTGCGAAAAAGCTTTGTCAACATGCATATTTCTCAATGTCGATTCTAGAGAAAAACTTCAAAGAAAAGTGTAAATTTTGTTTGAATTCTACAAGTTGACTCTACAGAAATACTTGTACAAACCAGAGCACTATTTGCGTGCGAAAACTTTGCTCAAGGACGAACTTTAAGTAGTAAAGTTTATTTTAAGTATACATTTTCAAAAAGTTACTTCCTAGAATTGACTTTAAAATGAAAGAAATGATACGCTCAGCAACTTACCAGTTATTCGCGGCAGTACCACTCCCCACTCTTGCAGCTGCTTGCCTATAAAGCCCGACGCTTCCGCGCCCAAACTGAAGCCAATCAAGTGTATATTCTTGCTTTGGTATCCTTTGGCGATGAGAAAGCGTATGAAACGCGCCACATAACGCCCACTCACAGGCAGATTGTCGACAGCGTTCGTGTACCAGGGCACCGCCGTAAGAGGACTCCAATCGACAAGGATCACATTATAATTGCCCGCTCTCAAAAATGCTGCAATTGAAAGTGTGGCATAGTGTAAAATTAGTAACAGACGAGCCTGTTTAATTGCATATAATATATGGCCACTCAAAAATACCGAAAAACATCAACAATTCTAGTCTTTTGCTTCTGTATACTCAATTTTAAATTAGCAAAAAAATACTTATATTACTTGATTCCTTATACCTACCATCTTTTATCTTCTGACTGCTCTGTGTCTCAGCCGTGGCAGCCTCCGAGAATCCATGCAAATAAATGACCAGCGGATTATCGAAATTGAATTTGCTCTTGGCCAAGCGCGCTTCATCGCCCAGAAACAGGAATTGCTGTTTGCTGGGGTTTTTCCTAAAAGTCAAACCATAAGATACCCATGAATATTCAGTTACTTAAGCTTAGTATAGCGCAGCTCTGTGTTCTAATTACCTTGTATAAAGCAGAAATTTAACATCCTCTCTTTCACGTATCGTGCAGCAATTGGAGCAGGTGCCACGCGGCGCAGCGCTGTAGAAAATGGGGGAACCCGCTGGAAATCGATGAAATAAGTATTAATATACATCTATAGCCCATTTCAAAGATATGTAAATGTATGTCAAGTCAAGGTGTTGAGTCGATAAGATTGAATTGCAGTACGTCAGGATATTTATTTAAAAGTAGATCGAAGTTAAGTGTATCTGCAATGGCTGTGGCCAACAGAAATTACTATATAAATACTCGCTATATAATTTCCATATAATTTGAGGGTTCTCATTGAGCGTTTGTCCTATCAGCTCATTTTTTGAGAATTGCATACTTTCAAAACCAAAACTCTTTATATATATTGTATCAGTCTAAATCCGGTGGTTAAACGCTACAAATTGTGCTATATCTAGAACTTTATGGCCTAACCTAGACGAAAAAAGGGCGAAAAGGACGTTGCCTACAATTCATGGGAAAACTGTTCTTCGTTAGCAGGTCAGAAATAGCACTAAATAGTGTTCCTCAAGATGATATTTCAAGATTCGCTAGGATAACAGCATGGTTCACCCACAGCTAAATACTTGAGCTTTCTTCATCTGCTGGGTATAATATTGAAGGCATCCCAATGGGCCTTCGGCCTCTGCATGAGTTTACTGCCAGCAGTAAACAGCCTTTATTAAACTAACATAGCCATCAGTCTAAATTAATGAAACGAGTTTAGCAACTAGCAAGCGATCTAACGAAATAGTCATATGAAAAGTTGTAATATGCTTGCCTATATATACTTACTAGGGTCCTTGTGCTCAAATTATATATTCAAATATTAATCATTTACAACTATAATTTTGTTAATTATTTTGAAAAAAGGAAACTACTTCGAATAATTTTCTATTCCAAAAGAGTGCTCTTCTTCTTCAAACACTACAATGGAAGATTTTCAATTATGTTAAAACCGTGTCGAATTTAACTGTCAATTACGTTCAAAAAATTTTTTTTATATTGTTTCTAATGCCTGCTTACACAGAAATCAGCAATTATGGGAAAAAAACGTGATCAAATCGGAAAAAAATACCAAACACTATCTGCAAAATTTTCAAGAAGAACAAAAAGCATATTCAATAAAAAGCTGCAAATGTGCGAGCAGCGCAAATCTTTGAAAAAACGACGTTAATGAGTTGTAATAAACGTGCACATTAAGTCGTGAGCGAAAACGTTGAAAACTTGTATAATTATAGAAATAAAGACACATATCTACACTCTCGGCGCTTGTCTTGACAGCTTGCCGCTACCAACAAAAAGCCGCTCATCAGATACAGCTGCAATTTATGTGCAACTATGGCAACTATTCAAATTCGCATCGCTTGTTTCGCCGCTTCCATTTGCACATCTCTCTTTACAGCGCATTGCGAATTATTCAACCATGAACTTGAATTCCACAAGTTCACGCTCGTCAGCTTGAGCCAAAACGCTGCCACAGACAGGCGGCTAATTAAAAACGCTACATTCGTGTGAGTGGCATATGAAGCAACAACAGCAATTCCAATACGCTACCAAATTTGTTGTTAAATGCTTAATTATGCGTAGTTGTTGGTGCACGCTACAATCGGTCAAGAGAGTTGGCAAACAATTTTGTTAATAAGTCAAAATAAATCTTTATTTTTGATCAAATTCAGTAAACTGCTGCAGAAAACATTTAGGGTATTCACAGTTTCCTTCTAAATTTCCCATCTGGCAACTTCAGCACGATAGTAAAATAAAACTCTGAGCGCCCCTGTTTCGTGGACCATTCTTAATTTGCCACAATCGCATTACAAGTGTTTTCTAAAGCGATTATTAAAGATTTATTACTCTCGCAAAAAGCAATATTCCATCAAAATGGAAGTAGTGTGTGATTATTCTCTGCGAATTCAATCAAATTTGCTCAAAATCTGTTTCCATTTTCGCGAATAAAATAGCTGATGAGAAATGCCAGCTTATCACGAAAGAAAAACACGATCCAACGCATGGCAATTTTTTCAACTAGTGGTATTTTTTGTTTGCGTGCAAAGCAACAACAAAAAAGTTGCCAGATGGCAAAGTGGTTTAATTTAGCAGGCGGCAAGGAAAGCACACTAGATAGCATGGAACTGTAAACTCCCCAATTGTAACTTGTAAGGTTAGATTAGATTAGGTTACGCTGGCTGCCTAAAAAGGCCACCTATAGACCCTATTGGGTCCTTAGCGATGCCAGTTAGACTTCCATTAAGGAATGCTCAAAGCAATGAACTGTCAGAATTTGGGTTTGTTTCACAAATTTCCAAAGACTCTTGATACCTAGTTTCGAGACCTGTTCGAGCGCTGAAAGGGCGCCTCTAAACAAGTCAGACGAGTTCTGGCGATGGCGGCGCAGCAGCACAGTATGTGTAACTAGTACGAGTTTTTAAGCATTTTTTTACTAGTTCCCACGCAAATATTTCTGTAAATAAAATTTACGCATGACACGCAAATTTTTCTTTGACAAATTCTGCATTCATGTTGTTGTTGCAAATGTCAAAAATGCGTCCGAGCAAAAAGCACTATAGAAAGAATATCCAGTATGAGCGAGGCTAAGCTCGTCTGCTTTCATTTTTCCTTTTTTGCCAATTAAATCTATTTTCCGAAGGAAAAAAATTTCCGTTTGTTAATTGGCAGTAGGAATTTTGTATGCCACTTTTCTTGTTCGTCGCCATGGACCAGTGGATAAGTGCTCCATGAAAAACATTTCCAAATCTTTCTTTAACACTTTCAGTACGTAGTTTTATTTTGTAAACTGAGATTCTCTAGCCAGAAATTTATGGATATTCGAGCTAGACAATTATGTTTTGCTTACTCAAAAATTCTTAAATCTCCCTTCTATACTGGGACATAAAATACCAATAATTGACATTCTGTCTATATTTGAAAAATAAATCAAACATAAAAATATCAGCTAGTTTTAAATGGAAATTAAACTAGACAGTGGCGTTAAAAATAAAGAAATTACGAAAGTTTGTAATTTGGTGGGATGTATTGTACCAGTAGTACGAAAAGTGTTAAATGGAATTGTTATAATGCCGGAAAGAAGTCAGTAGCTGGGGCTTATTATTTTCAGCCAGGCCAACTCCGGAATCTGAAAAACCGTTCAGCATTGGATTCCCTAATACGTATGCATACATTTCTGTACATAAATGTTCTCCTTCATGCCATCGTCGTCTAATATGTAGCACATTTAAAAGTCATTGTGCGCCACTGTTTTTCTCTGCTGCCAAAGCAGGAGCAACAACAAAATCAGCAACTATTATTGCTTCTGTTTTTACATGCAAATTTATCACGCCTCTTTTGCACATTCGCTGCGTCTCCGCAAGCGTACATGCTTTAATTAGATTCACGCTTGTAGAGACGCCAGCGATGCTGCCTTTATCGCCATCATAAACATAGCTGTATCTGTATCTCACATTGCTATATTTATGACGTTTTCTTAGCATGCATGTGAATACTTGACCTTGCCAATGTCTTTCTTTCTTTAGTGGTGTGAATTTTTTACCCTTACAAGTTTTATTTTCGCTTTTCATTGAAGCGTAGCACTTGTTCATTTATTTACATGTATTTTTAGCTTTCGTATAGTTGTATGCCATTGTTCAGTTTTATATGTATAAGTGTGTGTGTGTGTGTGTGCATGTGATTTAAAGCGTCAAAAATTTATGCAAATTTTGTGTATGTCTTTCATTTTTGTTAGAGCGGCGGAAATGTTGTAGTTTTCAATTATGACATTTTGACTCGGCGACTGTTCGGCTGCACGCTGCCTGCTAATTACAGTGCTGCCGCATTTTAGTCTTAATTAGCGCCTTTTTGTTGTTGCCAGCTTTGCTACTGCCAGTAGCGTGAATTATTACAAAGCGTTTTATTATCTGCATTGCATCCCGGCTACAAAAGCGGGCCATTGTTTTGTGCGACGGCTCTGCTCTAACGAGCAGCGTTTGCGTGGGCGTGTGTGTGTGTTTGTATGCGTGTTGTGTGTGTGTTTATGCGTGGTTCGGCCTGTTAACGTTTTCATTGTTGTAAACTAGCTGCTCCGAAATCATTTCGCAAGACAATACAACATTTAAAATCGTCTTTAAACTTGAATAATATTTTGAGTATCTACATCAGCCATGTTCAATATCTCGAAATCGATATTGAAATCGATCGACCGATTGCAATGAAAAATGAATGCATGCTCAAATCGATTTCCATCGAAGGCGGCATATCTAAGATGGCAAAAGGGTGCGCCTTTTCAAAGCGCTTTATCTATAGCTCGATATATTGTGTTGCTTTTCCGAATTCAACAGCGTCATTTTCAATTCCACTTATATATTCGCATAAGTTTTTGAGGCATTCTTTTTAAACACTTCGAAGAATTTAAATTTGAAGCGTCTGCATTTTTTATTTATTTACCTACTTAATTCAATTTAATTTATCAAACAGATCTAAATTCTTTTATTGACTACTTAATAAATTAATTTATTCAGTCTACTAACAAGCTGGCAAAATTAAGGTAATTCAATTCAAATACATAAGCAAAGTGTTGTTGAAAGCACTGCTGCTTGAACTTAGATTAAAGTCTACGTTTCAGCACACTGAATTTGCGAATCTTAAACAACGAGTAATTGGTTCATTCAGGCTGTAAATGACTCTATGAAAAGGTTCTTATAATTATTTTGAAATCTAACAACACGTGTAGCAATTTCAACTGCAACAACTTTGTTTTCAAAACTAAAACCATTTTACATACTTTTAGCTTAATACTTTGGCATTTTACTCAATCTCCAAACCATTTTACATACGTTTTGCTTAATACTTTGGCATTTTACTCAATTTCTGTATTTAACATACGTTCAATTAAAAGATTCTGCTGCTTCCGACATTGATTAAGCTTTCAAGAAATAGCGCCAAAAAAATCGTCTTCAATTTCAAAACACACATTTTCAACTGACTCGGCTGGTGCGTTAAGTTTTTGCTAACTTAACTTTCAATAAAAGTTCCGCTTCCGACAACAACAGTTACCAACAATTCCTGCACTGTGCAAACATTTGGGGAAGTAAACGTCACATTTGAAGATTGACTATATTATTTGATAATTTGTTCATCATTCTAGCCAAGCAACTTTAATTGGGTATCAATTTCTGTGCGAGTTTGAGAAGTTCCACCTTGAGACGCTACAATTCATCAATTAGCAACTTCTTGCAAACATACAGAAAATACAGAAACAAAGCAAAGAATTTCCTTAGTCCACCAGCAGAATGCAAAGCAATTCAGCTTGTTCTACTAGTTACTTTTTAGTTAATCACATGCATTGACGTGCGCACGAGCCACTTGAAGTGGATTATTTTTATTCTTCTTTTATAATATCTTGTATTTTTCGCATTAATGCACTCAATTTCCTGTTAGACAAGCCGACTTATACTAAACGTTTTCAATCTTCACATCTACATACATGCATTTTCGACAATTCGTTTATGATGTCATTAGCTGCCCCAAATGACGAACTCACGGCGATCTTAAATTTTATTGCATAGTTTTGAAAGTGGCTGAATTGGCCGTTGTTCTGATCGTATTCTGAAGCTATTGAACTTTGTGAATCGCACGTCAGCGTTCATGGTCTCGCTGATTAATGGGCTTTGTAGAAGCATATCTGTTTCTCTTTATGGTTTCAAATGGGTTAGTGGAACGCAGCTCGTCATGAGTGTATTTTATTGCTATTAAGAAAAGAGTTTTAGAATATACAAGATCATAAGATTATAGTAACTGTCTGGGGCACAGCTGAACTGACAGAAGGAAATGCTTAGGCGCACGTAGATACGCTTTAATTATGAGCAATTAAATGTACACCGACTTAAATAAGTAGGTACATATTAAAAATTAACTATTTCCTTATTGGTTCTGTACGATATATGAATTCATGCTTATGTCTGTATTATGGGCTCTACCAAATCCGCATGGCTTTATATAAAAGTACATAAACACATATTAACTGATTGTAGAATCAAGCAAAGTTAAGTAAATGTGTGCTATTGTAAGTTTCGTTTTGTCTTCTCCATCTTTTATGTTCAATGATTTATGTTCAAAGTACTCCTATCTAACCTTAAATATCGGCTATGAAAGCGCTTAATTAGTATTAGTCTGATTGAGAATTAATATTATTTGACCTAGTTATCGTTACAGTTCGCTTCCGTAAAAATCTATCTAATACCCATTGTAAGCAAATACACATGATTAAAGCACGATTTTCTACATGTACGTAAACATACACATACGTAGTGAAACCCTAAAAACCATGTACAATAGCATATGTAAACCATATGGAAATTTGCCATTAATATGTCAAACGATTCATTTACTATAATCAACATTGGTTCCATTAAATTATTTGAAATAAAAGCATGCCCTATTGAAGTAAAATATTTTCCATTATCTGTTGTTTGGCTGAAAGGCATGCAAAGTTCAAAACTCATGCTCAAACTTAATTGTACTATAAGAAAACTTCTGCTATGTTTCTTCTTTAGTACTCTCATCTTTCTCTATGCAAGTGTTCCGCCTAAATGACCTATAAGCATCTTATTGAATGCTCTTATTTCGACAGTAAAAACAAAAGTTCTCCAGGCAGAAGATTTTGTAAATTGTTTACCAAAAACTTTCTACATTTTTTTCGAGAAGCACTCATCTATTCCACGTTTCGGCATGGCTACAACGCATCTCGCATTACAAAGAGAATTAATCTTCGGTCACGAAATCGAAGCAAGTGTCCATGGCCCTTACTACACTTTTCCCCTTCCACTAATCTATAAAACTTTTAAGACCAAAAAGTGCTTGGCATGTGCATAAATGGGGCATCAAAAATAACTAAAAAATATACAATTTTTGAAATCTAAGATGACAAATATGGTACACATGGCTTGTAAATCTTTTTGTTAACTAGTTTTTGATTGGGAAAAATCTACTTTTTAGAAATCAAAAGCTTCAAAATAAGATGCAAGAATTGCTTGTTTCATTTGCTGTTGCTTTTTCGAAAATTCAATACGCATTTTAATAATCTACATAAAAATAGCTAACAAATTTGAAAAGATCATGACAGTAGCAAAACATATACATATACACAATCCTAAACATGTAGGTACTACTTATATTTTAATATTCCTTTCAACTGTATGCATTTCTTTAAATTTTATGAAGCTATAAAGTATGAGGTTAACGTACAAAACCAATGAATCAAAGTATGTGCAAGTTTAAGTCTTAAATTTGTATCTAAAAATATATACTCTGAAGTAAATGCACACAGAAAATGTCAGATACTAAAATATTTAAAGCAAGGACTAACTTAATGGAATGGAATTATTGCTTCCATGTAAAAGTTTTAAAACACGCCACTGTTAAAATCTTAGATCAAGGATTATCTAATTTGTGTGTGCACGTTCTATTTTTAGCAGCAGTTTGGGGGACCAATGATTTAGCTAAGAGGGAAGTGCAATATAAACTCTAGAATAGACATGGTAACAAATGGCAGCACTAGAGAGATTGTAGGATAATATGTTGTAGTACTTTAAGTCCTATTCTAAAGTATGTTCTTTTATCAGTTAATTCATTAAAATGTCAGATGTTGGTGGAAATCCTTTATATAGCACGATTTTATATTGTTTAGCTTTAAAAATGTATGTGCTTGCTGAATGGCGGCTTCAATAGCTTCAAAGCTACGCACGCAACTGCAATTGATTTTGAATTTGAATTGCATTTTAATGAAGTTTTCCGACTTTATACAAATCAAACTGCTAAAATTATTGTATAATATATACACATACATAATTGGAACAACAGCACTTGTAGCCGAAGCTTAGGCCTATCTTTTTCGCATTAAGTTTTGTTTGCTCCTTCTTTTTTTAGCACAATTTAACCGCAGCTAAAAAAATTTTCTATGCCCGTATTTTAACGGAATTGAGAAGCTCTATTTTCATGGCAGAGAATACTCTTGGAGAGTTACTATTCTTTTACTTTTCTTTTTTTTAGATCTTATGTATCAGCAGTGTATCGAACCAGCAAACTGCGGCACTTTTTTTTCAAAAAATACGATTTTTTAAATAATTTCTTGCATAATTTCTTACTTGGAACATGATTTATCGCTGTCCTGTAATATTAGTTACTATTGATGTCAGTTTAATAATTTTTAGTATACAAAAAGTTTGTCACGTCAACCTATTAAGTTTATTAGTAAATTAGTTAATTTATTGGTAAGTTTATTTTTAACTAGGTGAAACTAGTAACTTGTTTTAGTTAGCACTTTTGCCTTAATGCTGTTATTATGTATGAACATAAAGAACTATTTTATAATTTTCTGCTGCTGGATTAAATCTGTTGGCAATTATTCGTATCTGGAAACTCTGTAGGCTTTAAGATGCCGAGCACTTCTTCCTCCTTTTTTATATTCATTAAATTTTAAATCTAAATAATCCCATCAAAACTTACCGAGTAAAAAAGTGAACACACTGCACAACGCCGAGGCAGCAGGAAGTGCCATGCTGACAGCTTAAGCCGGCTTACAAGATCCAAGCAGGAGACGAAGTTTCGTTTAATAAACAGCACAATCACTTGGACTTGCGCTAAAGTCCAACACAAGCAAGCAATTAAAATTTACAAAATAACCATGAACTTCTTCGTGTATGTTTTTTTTTTGTGTTGTTGCTGTTTTTTTAAGAACAATAAAAAGTGACACTCACGCCGATACAAAACCGTTTAAGCGATTCATAAGCACAAAAAATAACACTTTCGAACAGACAAACATTTAACGAACAAATTGCAATTTAAAGCTAAAATACACTTTTAAAGCGCACTTCGTCGTTTGCTTTTAGCAATTAGCTGCTTATGTGTGAGTGCATTTTTCAGTATTGTCTTGAAGTGGCGCGCAGTTGAAATCTTTTGCAGCTGGCATTCAAATTCAATTTGTGTGTACTTAGCTCAATTCTCGCGCCGCGTATATCCTTTTCAATTTCAATAGAGCAAAGCACTCGCGTCATGTGCGCATGTGTGTGTGTGTGTGTGTGCTTAGCAAATTAACGCCCGAGCGCCGAGTTCCGTGCCGTGCCGTGCCGAGTTCCGTGCCGCGTGCAATTCTATGCGAGTTGAAAATTGTACTGAAAGCGAACTTAAGGCGAATCGGCTGAAAGCGTCTAGAGCGGCCGCAAACGCAACAGCAGGCAGTCACACTGCCAGCAGCGTCCGCGACAAGCCCAGCAGCGTGAGACAGTCCAGCTGCGCTGCTGCTGCCGCTGTTGGCTCAGTTTGCAGCAGCGCAGAGAATTGTTTAATTGTTTAGCTATTAACGTTGTATAATGTTGACTTATTAACGTTGTCTTCTTCTTCTTTTTGGTGTCTTTTGCGATTTTGCACACACATGCTACAGCAACAACAACAATAACAGCAGCACAGCAATAACAATAACAAACAACAGCAGCAAATAACAAAGAATCAAGCTAACACTTACAATACACACACACAAACACAAACAAACACACACAAACAAGCAGATAAAGAAACATTTCAACAAAGTAAAGCAAACCGAAAGACTTAAGCAACGTACGCGCACTTCTTGGACTGGCCAGTGAGCCACGCGTGACGTCACTCTGCTGCGACGCAAGCGTGTGTTTATTTTGTGAACTTCACTTTTGGTTTCTTTTACAATTTTTGGTATCGTTGTGTTTGTTGTTTTTGTTGTTGTTGTGAGTACACACGATAAGTCATGCTTAAGCGTGTGCTGCTAAGTCATGTAAACAAATACTTTGAGTATCTGCTCTTTCCAGCCGCATTTGATTGACAGCAAAAAGTTGCCAATTATTCTTGGCATGATTTGGCTGCATACATTCTAGCTGGCAGATTAGAAGTGGCTTGTGAACAATGCTTGTCGATAACGATTTGACAACAGCAGTTTTTGAGCGGTGCCAATAGTTTTCGAAACACAGAAGTATCTCATTGCTACCAGCAAACAGCTGTGGAAAATGTGCAGAAGATGAGATAGTTCAAAGAATCTACTCAATCCGGAAGCTGTTATGCAATTATAAATAATTGTTAATAGCAATTCAAATATCTGAATGATATGAAGAATAAGTTAGATCCAAAATGTGTATACACTCAGTTCAAAGACCGAAACGAATTGCAATTGGGTGTGCATAAATTTTTTAATAAGCTTTCCTATATACGCAAATCTAGGCATAATATAAAGTGCTTCAAAGGACATACACTGAGTTCTGCTGTTTGAATCACATTCCTCTATATGGCAGGCAAAGGCGTACCGGGACAGTTACTGATTCTAACAGGCTTCAAGCTACTATCATGAGCTATGAATTACTTTGATATCGTATTTCATACATTTAAAAGTTATGTAGCATAAAAGGTTTCTAAGAAATCTATTAAGGCTTCATTGAGCTTATATATACACATATAACATACAAAAAACCTTAACATTAATAGTAGTGTTTTATTGAAGATTGCTTTTAAGCCCAAAAACGAAGCCGAAGATGCTTTTTTTCGTTGATATGACAAAATTCTATTTCGAATTCTTCATGTTAAAAAATTTATCAGACATCGATATTCGGGAAATAGTAGTGTTTTATTGAAGAGTGTTTTAAAGCCCGAAAACGAAAATGAAGCGGAAGTTGCTTTTTTCGTTGCTACGACAAATTTCTATTTCGATTTCTTCACTATCAAAGAATTCATTGAACATCGTTGTTCGAGAAAAGTTTAATTTAAAATCAAAAATAACAAATTGCTAATGAATGCCTCGATATTGTTTTATAATAGAAGAAAATTATGGTTGAGAGTTACAGATTTAAAATGTCTAGGTCAAAAATTTTTAAAATATGAGAAACTTGAATGCAAGTCGAACAATTTTCAAAACAATTATCTGCTCTTTCGATCAAACATTCAGCGCGCTTTCAACCGCAGCAGATGGTTACATTTTTGGCCAAAGCTAAAGTTGAAGGCCGAGCCATCGCTTGGACAATGATAAGTTGAGAATCAACTGGTTCCAATGATTGGCTGTTAATGTGCTTTAAAAGGCACAGTCTTCATGTACAAATGAGAAATCTTTAAATTCATTTACATACAAAGGCCTCGAAAGTCTTAGTTTTCTTCAGTGCCAACAGAGCATTTGATGATTAAGAATGATTCGTTGGCCTTAAATCACTTCCTGTGCAATTTCCTGCAAAACGTTTTTCAATGAATATCTTAGGTTTTTCCTCAATAACATAGCAGCTGAACAACAGAGCTATGAAAATGAATAAACTCAAATATTCTTAGATTTTTTTGCACATCAAATTTCCACCCGCAGTGCGTCTCGTAACAAAGCCAAGCACGCCTTTCCTATCGCTTGACGGACGGCACAATTTCTAAGGTCAGTTCGCAGTTTGCAAGCGATGATGCGCAACCAAAAGTGTACCGAGAGACTCACATGCAAGCGCTGTCTCGGTACTTTGGAGCACTCCCCTACAACGCAACAGCGCTGCCGGCATTTTGCAACAAAGTGCACACACACACACTCAATTGTTTAATAGCAATCTTATGTGCATATGTATGTACGAATGTCTCGTTGCTATTTTAAAAATGTACGACATTCGTGAGACAACTTTTCCAGCTTCAGCTCCATTCCGTATTCAGCTCGGGTCGTTGCCACCCATTTTGCCGCTTGACTTTTAAATCACTTCCTAGAAATGTGGTCGCGTGCTCACTTTTTAGTGCATTCTTTGTATGTGGCGTGCGTAGGTGTGTGTTTGTTTGGCTTGGTATTCCGTGCATATCGTGGCATATAGCATTTGCATTCGTTTTGTGGGTGGGCACGGAAATTTCCGCGTTATTGCTCACGTTCCAGTGCGAGCTTTATGCATTTAATTTTTGTTTTGTTGTCTCATACTTTAATATAGCTGATATATAGCTAGAACAATCGTAGTTTCCCATTGATTATATATTCTAGTAGCGTGCTTGCTAGCATTATTTTTTGTTTTGATAGTTTTTCATAAAATTTCGTGCAATTTTCTATTAGCCAGAAAATATCAAATGCTTATAAAATCTATTTATTGAGAAATTTCTAAGGTTTTTCGAAAACGAATTCAATTTGTGGTGGAAGTTGCTTTTTTTTGTCTAAGCGTATCTACAAGTTAAAAGCACTATGGAAAAGTGCAAAATATAGTATACTAATGATACCGAATATAGTACTTTTCAGCATATCTAAGAAAGACCGTTTCATTCTGAAAGAGCTTCAATATCTATGAATTGGTTATGGGTTTAGAGATTTAGATAGGATTTGAATTCTTTATTGTCTTTGTTGGATTTTGTGTAGACATGGAGAGACCTCCCTCTTTTGTACTTGCAATAGTACATGAGATCTCAAGAGGTATTAAATTCACCTTGGTCAAAAATTTTTGCGCTTGGTTTCAGAATACGTAACATTCTTGTATAACAATATGAACACATTTCAATAAAGAACCTCATAATTTTTGTCGTAAGCGAACAAATTTAGGATGAGCCTTCCACCTTACATAGACCAGTGATATAGTATTACAGGATAACAATTTTCGCATTTGTAACGATGATAAAAATACAACAAAACACATTCTGTTTCAATGTGATGTGAGGACCAGACCGATTTGTTACATAAATAAAATATATCTACAGCCGCAGAATATTGTGAAGAGATTGTAGCTTGCTTGTAGATTGATTAACAAGCGATTTGTTCATGTATTCTTATCAAAAAGAACAACTATCTGCAAATGCATGTCTGCCATACCACTGTCTATCTCGAGCTGAGATGAAGCTCAAGATATTATAAATAATCTCATTCAACTCTTTCTACAATACAGAACGAAGATAAAGAAAAGAAAAGGCATTGGCTTACCTTCTAAGTTCTTGAAAATGAAACAGTTACCCATACTTACAATATTAAATATATTTTCATATGTAAAATTGGTATTGCGATTTCGGAATCTTCCAAGTCTTTGATGATTCGTCAGCATAAGATAACCCAACTTTAAGTATCAATCTTCTTGCTACTATCTTTTTGTATTTGATCATGTGATAACACCACATTACAATTTTAAACTTAAAAATTAATCCAAAATGTCTTTAGTGCATAGTTTGAAATATTTGAGTAAAACATTGAAGAACTGAGAAGTAAGAAGCAAAACCTTTTTCAATAAAACTTTACATCATGTCATGCAAGCATCAAAAATAAGAATTTTATTATTTGTATTTTAGGCAGCAGCTTAATAATGACATTTTGTAGAAATTGCGTATTAATTATTTAAAAATGTGTTCTCTCAAAAAAACACATCTTTTCATGTTTGATAATCAAGGCTTTAAATGGCAACCAAAATAATGTACAAGTCAGCATGACAAGATTCGACGTTACCCAACCTAAAAGCACAGCTACAGCAAAAAAGTCAACGGTTGGCCAAATTCAACAACAACAACAACAAGAGTAGCAACAACCAACTCAAAAACGAATACAAATCAAAATTGTTGCCACGTCGTGTCCTTGACATTGGTGGGCATGTGCATTTTTGGCATTCAATGAACGCTCAAATATTTGCCATATTTGCGGACTGAGCTGGCGTTTCTCTTTGTTTCTCTTTGGCAATTTGACTGTCTACAGTTCATAAAGAAAAGCAAAACAAAAGCATAACAAACAATAAATGTATTGTAATTAATGCTTTATAGGAATGTCAAAATACTGTTAATAATATTTTTCAAATTGATGCGATATGTAAATGCAGGCGTCCGGCTTGAACGGCACGTTACGTTGCATGCCGCCGCCGCCAAGAAGACACCGTCGTGCGTAACGTGTAGGCGGCTCACCTTGACCAGATTTCGCTTGTCTGATGGTGTGTGTATTTTCATGTGTGTGTGTGTGTGTGTGTGAGTGCATATTTTTCTCTTTAACTATCACCGCTATTGACTTTGAACAAATTGTTGTTTGTTGTATGTTGCTTTCGCGCTGCTTTTGTTGTTTTGTTGTTGTTCTTTTTGTTTTATAATTGAATTTTGTTGAATTTGACATTTTCATTTACTACCAACAGATAGCAAATTTACATTTTATTGCCTACGCCTGCCAAATGCCAATAAACCGAAAACATTTGCAAGTTCCGTCTGTAATTTAATTAATTTGTAGCAATTTATACTTAAACTTTATTACTGATTTTACTGATATTATTATTTAAATTGAGAATTGCTACGTTTGAAAAATTCACAATTCGCTATTTTCAACATTCATATCATTGCAGCAATTTAAATGAATTCTACTGTAGCAGAATGTAGAAAATCAGTTCAATATCGTTCGCTTGATCTCTTTTCAATACCGCACTCAAGTAGTATAGCAGCCTACTTAATAATAAACAACTGTTTTAATGTTGTGCTTGTGGTTGTTGCTTTTGTTTTTGTTTTTTTTTATACTATATACTGAACGGTAGAGTATTGACCTTTTTATAAAAATTTGCAGCATGTAAGGCGTCTATATATAGCTTAGTCTGTAATACAGACTCTGTATACACGCCTTTAAGGGCATGATGACCTTGGCTTTTGAAAGGCAGCAAATTAAATTCACACAGCATTCAACATCGATAAATGCTTTAGACGGTGAAAGCGAAAATTATTATATCATACATGCAAAGAAGTGCTGTAAGTTATTTTAGAAAAAGTTGAAAAATTTATATGCCTTGAAATTTAGTTATTTACTTGCGAATTTTGAGTTTTCTCAAAGATTTATTATTTATTAAATTTTTCAATTTAATTAACAAGAAGGGTACTTCTTACTGTTTTAAAAACTTGGTCCACGGCTAGCTAAAGGCACAATTCTTTACGCTGCATGAAAGTGTCCTTTCTAATGTAGCTTCTGATTTGGCTGACCATTTATGATATGGTAACTTAAACTACAGGAGGCTTTCCTGTATATCGTTCTAAAAAAAACTACTTCGAATGCAATTGTTTTGAAATTGTTCCCATTGGAATTACAAATATCTTTCACTCTTAATTCTACCAACATTCAAATTCTCTTTGACTGAAGCCGTTCCGATCTTTTTAGAATGTGCAGAATGTTTTAAGTGGGCACAGAACATTTTTGGTTTGTTCTGACCAAGTTCGACTCAAGTAACTTTTCTCTGATATTTTCGAGTATAGCTGGAAGACTCACATAGCCGTATGCTCGCACCTTAGCTGGAATGAAATCTATACAGCTAAAGAGCACTGTTTTTTATACCCAGATGCCTTCTTTGGCTTTGTTGGGAGCCCTTTTTCTAAACACAATCGATACAAGCTTTACCATGGCAAATAATACGATTAACAACAAAGAATTTCAAGTTTATCGCAAGAGATAATGCCACACAAAGAAAAATTTATTTGTAATGGATTTAATCACTCTAGCAACATATGGAACTCAGAGGCACTGAACCCTTGACATCAAGGATCGCGCAGTTATGCACTAAGTTTTGCAATGCGAACGGCAAGATTGTGTGCTGTTAAGAATTAGTAATTATAATTAGTATAAGTAATGCAAAGGATGCACCACTTACCAAGCCATATAAGCTGCTTGCATCCGAGCTCAAGTTTGTAGCTACTCGTATGTGTACCTAGTTCATGGCTGTGCTCGAAGCTGGCACAGTGTATTAGAAGCGGCAGCGCAGAGCAATGCCCTGAACTGAATTCTGTCCATTGACATTTACATAAGCCAACCTTAGGCCGATGGCCAAAGCGACGGCCACAGCCACTGCGGAATGTAAATTCAAAGATGCAAGACACCTTGTTCAGCTCACCTCGTCGCAGCGACGTGAAACAAGCTGAAAGATGTTCTGAGCAAATGAAGCCATGGTGGCTATTACTATTTTAATAAGATTGATCACGTTTTTCAATAAGCTTCAGGTCGCTGTCGATGCTGCTGCAGCCAAGCAAAGCAGAGAACACCAAATACAAAGCATCATGCGCCCAGATTGAGCGAGTCGAATGAAGCGAAACGCCGCTGCTTGAATGCGCAGAGCAGAGGGATGGTAGTCAAAGTTGAAGCACCTTTATTAGCCTCAAAGTGCTAAAATTGCTGACCTCTGCTCGATCCGCTGCATTTGTTATGCGCACTTCGCTGGCTACGCAACATTTTGTCACTAGTTAATAACTAAAACAAATATCATAAAATCATAACAAAAAGAGCCACACATTCGAATGTATGCCTATGTTACGATTTACAGGTTGATTTGTAAGATATGCATCCCTTTTAAAATGAAGCTTTGTTTGTTTTATAATAAAATGCGCAATATATCTGTCAAAATTTTCTAAATATTAAAAACTTTTTACCAAACTAACAACAAAGTATAGAAATAAAAAAATCTCACGTTCTGCATTGAAAAACTTCTGAGAAGGGGCTTGAGATAGTCCAATTTGCATATTCATTATTAATATATAACAAATGTTACGAAAATTATAGATGCTACACCCATAAATTATTTTCCATTGCTCTAAAATTTAACTTTTCGTGCTTTCTTTTCGCGAAGGATGTACAGTTTTATATTGCCAAAGATCCATCCAGTGTGTCTACGCCGGGGCACCCTGCCGCTGCACACTGGGGCCAAGAGCTTTTGGCCCAGCTCAAAGCTGCCAACCTTAGCATATAAGTTAGATTTAATGTGAAACAATGTGGAAAGTGGAACAGGGGTCGGACTTTGGAGTGTCCTCTTTTTGTTTTTACTCGTGATATAACCAGCGAAAGGCACCCATCAAAGTTTCCCCGTTTAAGTGAATAACACCGAGTTCTTTTGTTTAACGATAACCCCGATCTTGCCGAAGGAAGACATCCACAAGGTCCGACCCCCGCTTCCACCAAACTCTCCTTCTGCTGTCTAGACGTAAGTTAAGTGAAAGAATAAAGAATAAAGAAAACGAAGTGCATATATCGCACATAACCCAAAGTGTTTTTGTTGGAGTGTGCAACTGCATTCAAATCGCAGCTCCGCTTGCAGTCATAAGACTCCACAGCCTCACCTGCACCCCCGACAGGCGTCCAATTGGCACCCCGGCCAGTTGCGCCATATTTACAGTGTAAACTGAAAAGAATCTTAAATTTTCTATATTGGCAAATTAGAAATGTTTTCTTTATTACAATTACGCTTAAAATGTATGCTCTGTATTACATGAGTAGGAAGCTAAAGGACTAAGGCTTAAGGCTTCAGGATCAAGCTCAGCTAAAGTCCTCAAAAACTTTGCGTTGGTACAGAATCGAGCTTCTAGTATTATAACTTTTTGAGCAATTTTCTTAAAAAATCACCAACTGAGTACTTCCCTTGATTCATTAATAATCACCCTGTATATGTATTGCATAGAAGATATATTTTGATTATCATAATATGTTAATAAAACAAGGGTCATTGTTACCAAATGAAACAACAATAAAGCATGGCGCAGAAACGCAACAGCGACAAGCCCAATTTGCATGTCAAGCTGAAGATAGTCGCTTTGCTTCAGCGTTCCGCCGACAAATAAGCCAGTTTTAATGTTGATGATGGCAATAAAACCAGTTAAGTGGTTGCTAACTGTTTCGATGCTTTTGTTAGGCAGACGAATACAAAAAACAGCTGCAGTTGCAGTGGTTTGTAAATACTTTTATTTCTTTATAGAGCTACGCGTCAGTATTTGTTAACTGAGCGGCAGCGTTTTTAGCTCGCTTTTCAAACAAGTTTGTATGTTTTCGATACAAAATTTCCTTATGAGTTTGATTTGTTCCATGTGCATGTGTGTTAGTGTAAGCAAATGAAATTTGGTGCATAAGTGGTAGCTGGAAAGTGTTGACTCATCATAACAACGATTTCTGTTTGTTTAGGCTCTCTTAAGTTTTTGATCTTGGCGAGAATAATAACTGCGCTCTTTCGGTCAACTTAAGCCACGCTCTTAGTGCTTTGTATTAAATAACAGAGCATACTTTTGGGCAGCAGCATTAAATCATTTGGAAGATTAAGATATACACTGATAGAAAATACCCAGCAAACATTTTCAGATCGATGCACGTAAGCTGAAAAATTGTGCCACCGGTATAGGAAAAGGCTTCGAAGTAAACAATGCCGATTCGATGTATGTATGTATTGGTGTGGATCGCTGTTGGCAATTATTCAGCAGTGTGCTACGACAAATCCGTTTGAATCGTTAGCCACTAAGTATTTGCCCATTGGATAGCAAATTCATTTTTATTCGTGATGATGTATTCCGTACTTATTTCGCCATTGGTGCGCTTTTCACATTAATCGTATACGTATTTTATATGGAAATGATGAAAACATATTGTTTTCTGCTTGAACTGAAAGTGTGAAATCTTTCGCTACTTGTGATCCTGAATCGTATAAAGATGATACATCTGATCCTGAAACGCAAATATAAATTTTGTGAGTTATTTCGGCCTAAAAACATGTCATAAAATCTATTGATCTATATTACGCAGGCTGGAATGACGCATATCAGGAGTTTATCTATTCGAAAAAAAGCATTTTTGTTTAATTAAATATTTGTTAAAAATGTTCACTAAAAAGTGATTTATCATTCGGAATTAATACCATATATTAGAGTAACAACAGTATCATAAAGGAACCCACTTGCAAAGTTTGCAATTAATTTCACCGCTCTTGGCATTCTCGCTATAGCTAACCCTGCCTTCATTTTGACAAGTTCCCACTTAACTCTAAAACCTTTTCTCACACATGCCTTCTCTCTCTCTCCCTCTTTCACATCTTTTGCAGGACAAACTGCTGAGCAAACTCGAAGAGACCGAACCCGATCCACCCACATCGCAGGAGGATGAGTGCGTCATATGCATCAATGCGCGCGCCACCATGCAGACCTCGCCCTGCGGCCATCGTGTCGTATGTCGGCGCTGCTTCGTCAAGACCATTCAGAGCGCGGTGGCGCAACGCCTGCTGCCGCTGCGCTGCGTCATCTGTCGGGCGCGGGTCAACCGGCTCACCTCCAGCTCGGGCACATGGCGCATTCAGGAGTCGGCGAGCAGTTACTCCATGGGTGCCAAAAGTTGGGCCTCCGCCGGTGTCGCTGCCGGCGGCGTGCACGCCTCGGCGAGCTCCTACTCCATGGGGGACGCGCACAGCGGCCATCACGCCTTCCAGCCGCCCGGCCTGCATACACGCTTTCCGCGTGGCGGTCCGAAGGGGCGTGTCGCTCAGTCGGCCAGCCTCTACTCGATGAGTTCGACGGGCTCCTCTTCGCTGTCCGGTGGCTCGCATGTGTCGGCGTTCTCCAAGACGTCTTCCATCTCGAGCGGGCTCAGCTCGCCCATTTCACCCATATCGCCCTCGCCCAATGCGTACACACAGGCGGCCGTGCTGAACAATCACCTGGCGCCGCCCACGCTTACGGCCACACCCAACATATCACCGCATCCCTCGTTGTCGCCCTCCGGTTCCGGTTCCTCCTCCTCGGGCGGTCTGTTGTCGCCGCGCGACCACTCGCGTGCACACTCGCATACGCACCACGGCGGCTGCCCGAGCGGCTGTACGGGCGCCGTGCCACGCAAGCCACTGAACTCGCTGAGCAGCTCATCGTCGAGCGGCTCCTGCAGCAGCAGCACTGGCAGCAACTGCGGCGTCGGCGGCAGCGGAAATGGCAGTTTCTCCCCCACCATGCACACCTATCCGGGACGGCGTTACACCAAGGGGCGCCTGATGGACCTGCAGAATCGTTTGCCTCCCATCAAGGAGTTCCGCAGCCCCGCCAAAGTGCCACACCCATCGCCAGTTCACATCAGCAATCCGCGTTTTCGGTAGGTACCCTGTTATGATGCACTCGCTCTAGCAGCTGCCATACATGCACTGTTCTCTCTCACTCTTCCGCACAGCTACGCCTCCTACACCAAATCCTCAGCAAGCGCCCACGAGATGGCGCCTCTGCTACGCGAACCAGCCTCACCGCCACGACGTCCCATGAACGTGCAAGTTATGTCCTCGCTGACAACGCTCGGGCCGCCGCCGCTGAAGGCGGGTGGCGCCAAGATCTGCCCAATGACCACAAAGAATGCCATGCCCAAAAACGCGTACATGCTGCCCAAAGAGAAAAAAGCCAACGGCGCTGTGAAGGCGAATGCCGCCAAGAGCAACTCGGCGGCAGCTGGCAACCATAACAACAGCAACAGCGGGAACAGCAAGAAGCTGCTGCACGATTCAAATGCCAATGCAGCAGCAACAAAAGCGACGACCTCAACAACAAGTTCCAAGTCGCACGCCCACTCCAGCTCTTCCAGCCGCAGTTTTCCATTGTTCTCGAGCAGTAATCATAGTGAGTTCCAGTGACAGTTTCCTAAATTGCTTTTCCCTACACAGTAGCAAGGGGCAAGGGGCAATGGGATTACAGTAAAGCGGACATGTTGAGATATAAAAGTGCATTTTTGGATATATTGGATATATATAAATATCCTTAAGGGTCATTCTACTTACATACATGTGTAATTAATCGGTCCCAATGAAGAATTCCCAAAACATCTTAAACTCTGGTCTAACCGTCGAGCTAGATTCATAATTATATGGTTACTGTTTGCTATCCTTCAAATAATATCATGTATAAGAACCGAATTATAGATCTTAAAGCTCTCCCGTGAGAAATTCGAACTTGAGAAACAGTTCGATTTAAATTCGAAAGTGAAAAAGTAGACGTAACTATTTTGTCCTTCAAAGTAGAAATAAGAAGTTTCATAATTTTTATTCCAAGTTTTGGAAATGGCATTTTGTATTTGTATGTACAAATCGGAGAAGGTACATGAGCATAATATGTTGTAATATGTTCTCCGACA
This sequence comes from Neria commutata, assembly GCA_963457695.1. Classification (NCBI taxonomy): domain Eukaryota; kingdom Metazoa; phylum Arthropoda; class Insecta; order Diptera; family Micropezidae; genus Neria; species Neria commutata. Next base: position 32,016,139 of record OY735247.1, read on the forward strand.
AAAACTATAGCTCAAATTTTTATACCCTACACCTATGGTAATAGGGTATAATAACTTTGTGCCAAAATTGTAACGCATTAAAGGAGCCTTCCTATGTATAGACATAAGTATATAGAAATGATCAGAAACACTTTCTCTTTTCATTTCCGGTTGTCCGTCTGTCCGTCTGTCCGTCTGTCCGTCCGTCTGTCTGTCTGTCTGCGTGTACGCAAAAAAAAGAAGAAGGAGTTGTCCGATTTGGACCAAATTTGGTACACAGTTACAGTGAACCTCGGGTTAGGTAAAGTGTTAAAATTATTCAAATTACCCGAAGGACACGCCCACAACGGGTCTGTAAGTCCCACTACCTCGGATTTTTTTCGGTAAAATGGCTATAATTTGTGTAATTACTCATGGAAAAGATTAATACTTGGTATTCAAGTTAAGAGGTAGGTCTTCTATATCTCAGGAAAAAATGGGCGTGATCCGCCCACTATATAGCCGGCAAAATTTTTTCGGTAAAATGGTTACCAATTGACTAGTTACGAATATAAATGAATGAAATTCGGTTCCCAAGTTGATATATAGGTCTTAGATGCCATACAAGAAAATGGGCGTGGTCCGCCCACTATATAGGCGATAAACAAAAAATCTTCTTAACTTCCATAATATATACACCAGAGAGTCCAGATTTGGTTACTTCGTTCCTGGTAGGAATATCTTTTAATTCTCCAGAAATGGGCGTGGTCCGCCCACCATGGGGGCAGTAAAATAAATATGCCGATAACATCTGTTGTACACTCGCCAGAGCATCAATATTTGGCATGTATAGTCCTATTAGGTATATCTTGTAGTCTGCCAAAAATGGGCGTGGTCCGCTCACTATGTAGGTTGTAAATCAAATGCACCCACAATTTCAGTGAATTATCACCCCACTTGGGAACATGGTGTAGGGTATTACTCTGTCGGTGAAACCCGACTGATACTTCCTTACTTGTTTTGATCTATTATTTGCAGAGTATAAAATATAGTATGTAAAAACGAATTCTATTTTCACAGCATCCTAATTAATTAATTTCTGTGTGATTTCTCATTCACAACTTTCTTTTTTAATTTGTTACATTCGGTACTTTTACTTCGAACTGCCGAATTTTGTTATGAGAGTAGAAAGAAAATAATTTCAAATATGGGAGAAAATTCAGAATTTAATTGGAAAAACTTTACACTGCAAGAGAAATGGTTACTTTCTCTAAGGATTTTTCATATGTTTGAAATAATCATGTCGATTTCATTCGACTTTCCATTGAATTTTTTAACTGAAACTCCAGACTTTTTGCAGCAAATTAAGATCGCTGACGCCATTCAAATTATATCTTTTAATAATAAGTATTATAATCAGGCCGTAATTAGGCCGTAATTCGCTAACGGGTTGTAATGGCCAACTAAGTGATTAAGCATTATAAACAAGCATAAGGGAACTCCCTGCACAACTTACATACATACATATATAGCTTATCAATAACTACAACACATTCAGATTTAGACACACATAGAATACTTACATTTTCTCAATTTCACAAATTGTGTTTTTCAGAATAATGAAAAAATATTATAGATTTAAAAGCTCAACTGTGATTGTTCAGCTTCAATGCCAGTATGAACGAAATCAGCAGCTGAGCTTGAAAATTCTAGTATTTCGGTTTAAAAAAGCTATAATTTATTTTGAAGAATTCAGAATTGCTTTTAATAACAATAACTTGGGAATTTTAAATGTTATTGCAAACTTCTTGCGAGCCCCACTTGTAACATTTTTCAAATAGCAATCATAGCTTTTTAAGCAATCAAGGTTCTGCCCAGATCCTTGATAAATTATAGACTTCTTGAAATCATATTACTAATAAGAAACAAATTGCGCATTTCTTATTAAAGTGATCCTCTTAAAGCCAAGAACCTGTAGTAATCAGAATTCTTAGTCATTCCAAATCCACATTTCGTTAGTAACTTTTAAGTACCCTTTACGATTTCAAAATTATATTGAAACTCATTTTCAATTTCAGAAGAGCGAAAATTCAGTTTCTATTTCTTAAAGTATTAATCAATCGAAATACAAAATTATGTATAATTAAAAACGATCATTAAGCAGCAATTTTTGGTTGGAAATTAATATAATAGATTACAGCTACATTATAATAAAGGGATTGCCATCAAGAACAACAATAATTTTCGTGAAAACTTTAGATAGTGGTCAGTTTTTTAAATTGTTGAATGAAAAATGAAAGAAATTAAAGGAAAAATTATTATGCCTCAATATAGTTTTTCAAAAATTCCTTGTAATTTTACACAAACGAATCATCTTGAAGAAAATATAACTTTTCTTTCGTTCAATATTTTTCTTGGTTTCTTTAAATAAATTGTATATGCAGACTACGCAAGTCAAATTCTTAATATAACATTCAATATTTTTCGTCAGCTATTACTAAAAATTTTTAATTAGAATCGACTTAAGGTAAAACTAGAATTTAAATTCTATTATAACGGTTATTCCAATGAGTCAAATAACAATGAAATTTTCCGAGGTCGTGTATGATTTAATCTGACGCAAATTGTTGAAGCGTAATTGCAAATATATAACGACAATTCCACAAAATATCTTATGACAGAGGCTATGCATGTATATGAATGGCTTCCCAACCTTTTGAAACATTAAATACTGCTACGTAAGGAAGAATGTTTTGCTCACTTGTAAATCATTTGGAAAATATTTAAATTGCTTGCAATTTATTCATGAAGTTTGCAGTGGCAAAAAGAGATAGCGAATGAAATATGAAATGAAATTCCTCAACTTTATGCTGATTAAGACTATATTTTCTACAGTACCACATTGTATAAACTTAACAGAAATGTATTCTATATAATGCTGTCTGCAACTGAATATTCAAACATCGGCAAATTTGCTGGGAAAAGTATATCATATAGCATATATCGAAAAAAAGTTTTGTATTGCAAAAAGTTCTACTACTTTCCAAAGTATTCAGCACACAGGTTGAGAGCCGCAGCTCACTCCCACACAGGCTATCGTGCTCCAATCTGCCAGTTGTAGCAGTTCAGTTAACTCAAACAATGGAATTTTTGCTAATCAAACAAAACTGCAGCTCATTCACACAATAATTCCACAACAATTACAACAATTAAATTTAACATAATTGCTCAACTTCAACTTTGTTTCTTGCTCTTTCATCTACTCAATTACTTTCACTCTCTCTCTCTTTCTCTCGCTTTGTATTTGTACTTTTGCTTTGAAAACTTTTTGCAGAGGAAAAAGCCGACAATAAAAGGAATGAATCGGTTGAGCGTAAGAAGAAGGAAGAGAAACTAAAACTGAAAGCGGAAAAGGAAGCAAGAAAGGTGGGTGTTGCTGCTGCTAGTGGTGGAGGTGGTGGAGGTGGTGGGTTATTATGCTTGTATGGCGGTCTGGCTGCCTGGAAAGGGATGTCGGTAATTGGCTACTTTCGCATTTGTCGAACTTTTGTTCAGTTTCTTGACAGTTTTCTGCGCACTTTACTTTTCCTTTTTCTTTGTTAGTTGCTGTCTTTTTATGACTTTTTATAGCTTAGAATCTGAGTGTTTATTTTCAGAAGTTTTAGCATCTGTTTTATGTTTTTTCTGCTCTTTATCTATCTGTCCTTCTCTTTCCACTATCTGCTACTAAATATTTGCTTCTTTTGCTGAATAGCCATCTGGCTATTGTAGAATTTGGGTTGTTCCGGTACTTAAGTTTTATGTATTGTAGCATGTCAAAGCCTGTTCATAAGCTGATATAACTTTTTTTGAATTTTATTCTAAAGGCTTGGTATAAAAATAATAACAATAACAATAAAAAACTTCGCGGAGTTTGAGACATGTTAAGTAACAGTGACTCACAAAGCTGTATGGAAAAATTATATAAGCCTATTTTTAGACGAAAGTTGTTGTTATTAAAGTTATATGTATGCACATGTGCAGTATGCATATTAATTGTTTCTCCAGTTGTACTTTGATGTTATAAACTTACACATTTGACATACATAAATGTATATTAAACTGAATTTATGCAGCAGAATCTACAATTTAAAAAATTGGCCTAATTCGGCCTAAGTGTGCGTGTTTAGGAGGTTGCTAGCGCTCCTTAAAGTAGCGGAATGAAAACGCACACGTTTGAATTTGCTTTGGGCCAAGCCCGTTTCTCCTTTTGGAGAATTTATTGATCTTAAATTGAATGGATTCGAAATATAGGGGTGTTAACAGATCGCAGAGGGCGATTCTCTGTTTTTCAAAAGCACAATTGGAAGATTATTCTGATATCACACGCGATGGTTGTTGATTATATTTTTGAGTCCGAAAAACGTCTATCATTGGCTGCGGTCACAACAGGAAGAAGGTAGCCGGCAGTAAGTTGGCTGCGCCTAAGCGATCGCTCGCAAAAAAAAGAGAGGTTGGCTGCCGTGATATGCATGGCTGTGTTCTTGTGTATGGCTGTGTTCCTGCGCATGGCTGTGTTCTTGCGCATTGGCGACTTAGCCATCCCGGCCGCCTTGCTACGTTGCAATTTTAGATGGAGTCCTGCAGTCGTTCCAGAGCCTGGATAGCATCCCCAAGCAGCCTTCGAGCCCGCCGTCCGCGGAGCTGTGGCAGTTGGATGCCGACGGCTTGAGGAGTCGGTGGTTGACGCCTAACGCGCCGGGCAGCGGATACGGGGCGGGGCCCATGGCGTCGAGAAGCATCTGCGCGTAGAGATCGAGGCGACCAACGCTGAGGCCGCGCAGTTTGACGCACAGTTTGCCGCGCAACAGGAGGCGGGCGTGGGCTTCCCGGTCGAGTCCTTGGACCGCGTGACGCCGACACGCGTGGAGGCTGTGAGCTGGTGGGCGGATGTAGTAGGGTGTGATGCGCCCTTCCACACTTCTTACAACGCAGTGGCGAATTGCAATTCATGGACGTATGCGATCGGGCCAAGCAGTTTCGGCAGTAGCCGTGAGCGCTTGCGGCCGTAACCCGTTGTCCATAGTCCAGGGCCAAAAATCCGCGACATGAACGAAGTGCGTGTCTCTGCTGGCACAATTGGCATCGACGCAGGTCCGCCGTTCGACGCATATCAGTCCTGCAAGAAGAAATGGCTTGAGTAACGAGTAAAGAGATGCGGTGATGAGAGAATGTAGAGGTCTAAGAGACATGATTGGTGAGAACTTGAAGTAGGAAGAAAATGGGCAAGAGTTAATAGTGGTTTACGTAGAGGGTAAAACACAAAGCTTAACAAGAGGGCGAGTGAGTACTCCTGCCTGAGTGCGTACGTCAGCGACGCGAATGTGGTTGTCGGCTCCACGGTGGAGCTGGATGATCCGTCCCAATCGCCACTCGTTTGGGGGAAGCTGGTCGTCTTTAACCACCACCAGCATTCCCTCTTCGAGCTCCTGCTGGGGATGCTTCCACTTATAGCGTTTGTGAAGCTCCTTAAGATAGTCCTCTTTCCAGCGGCGGCTGAATTGGTGGTGGATGACCTTGAGCTTTTCCCAGCGGTTCACTATAGATAGGTCTTCCGCGTTTGGCTCGGGAAGCGCTAGCAACGGAGCACCTCGCAGGAAATGCCCTGGAGTGAGGGCGGTAATTTCCGTTGGATCCTGGGACAAAGGAGAGAGAGGCCGAGAATTGAGCACTGCTTCAATTCGGGCAAGGAGGGTGACAAATTCTTCGAATGTGAACTTGTGTAGCCCGGCGGTCTTCTTAAGATGCGTTTTAAAGCTCTTGACCGCGGATTCCCACAAACCTCCCATATGCGGGGCGCCAGGAGGTATGAAACTCCATTCAACCCCCTGCGGGGAGTATTTGGTAGCGATGTCTTCCGAGACTTCCTGGAGGAATGCTTGAACTTCCCGGGAGAGGGCTCGCTGCGCGCCGACGAAGGTCGTTCCGTTGTCCGACAGCATTTTGCTGGGCAATCCTCGTCGTCCAACAAAGCGTGAGAACGCGGCTCGGAAGGCCGCTGTGGTGAGATCGGAGCATAGTTCCAGGTGTATAGCCTTGGTGGAGAAGCACACGAACACGGCAACATACCCTTTAAGAAACCTGGAACTGCGCAAGATTGAGGCTTTGATCTGAAAGGGACCAGCGAAATCGACTCCCGTCGTCGAGAACGGGAGCGAAAGGGTGCATCTTGCGGGTGGCAGGGCTGCCATGATTTGGGAGCGCATACGCTGCTTGTGTATAGTGCAAACCTTACACTGAAAAATACACTTCTTGATTTGGGGTTTGAGCCTGGGTACGTAGAATTCCTGACGTACCATCTGAAACATCAACCTGTGCTCTGCATGAAGAAGGAGTGTATGCAAGAAGTTAAGATACAGGTTGCAGTAGCGGGAAGTTTCAGGTAATATAACGGGGTGACGTTCATTGTACGTCAAAGCTGCATGTTCGAGTCGGCCGTTGACTCGCATAACTTGATCCTTGTCAAGAAAGGGGTTGAGTACTAAGAGAGTACTTTTTTTGCTAATGGGCTTACTCTCATGGAGAGAGCACCATTCTTGGGGGAAATGACGGGACTGAGCGAGGGTTATAAGTCGAATTTTTACGAATCGAATCTCGGCCTGGGACAGCACAGTGGATTCTGGAGTCGGGCGACATCGAGATTTGGCTAGTCCGCTGTGGGCGAAGCGGAATACATACGCAATGACACGAAGTGCTCGCGGAAACGAGGAAAACCGATCGAGAAGATCGGCAGGCTCCTCAAATGTGTGTAGAGCTTCCACCCTTCTCTGCTCCAGAAGGGGGACAGTTCGACTGATGGATTTGGGCCACGCTTCCAAAGAGGCTAGAAGCCATGGCGGCCCATTCCACCACAGAGAGCTAGTTGCCAGGTCTTGTGGCCTGCAACCGCGTGTCCCCATATCAGCAGGGTTATCGCCGCTGGAGACGTGCCTCCATATACCGCTGCCGACATTGCGGAGAATTTGAGAGGTTCGGTTGGCCACATAAGTTTTCCACACGTGCGGTGGCTTTTCCAACCAGGCGAGCACAATCTCGGCGTCAGACCAAAGGAATAGGTCACAGCTCTCGAGATGGAGATGCGAGCGCACGGTTTTAGCCAGCTGCGAGAGCAGCACCGCACCGCACAGTTCCAGGCGAGGTAAGCTAATGGTTTGTAGCGGTGCTACCTTGGTCTTAGCAACTAGTAATCGTGACGAGACTGTGTCACCCTCTTGAGAGCGTATGTAAAGGGTTGCACAATACGCTTTCTCAGAGGCATCACAGAAACCGTGGAGTTGTATAGTTCGGTTGGGTGCGGAGTTGACCCACCGAGGGATTTGAATTTCCTCGATAAAGGGTAAATCTTCGAGAAAGAGGTTCCATTTTACGAGTGTTATGGGTTTGACGCACTCGTCCCACTCTGTACCTTCTAGCCAAAGTTGCTGGAGAAGGATCTTGGCTTGGACCATTATTGGCGATAGCCATCCTGCCGGGTCAAAAAGTTTCGCGACCGAGGAGAGAATTTGGCGCTTTGTTGTACTGATTTTGGCCGGGCTAGCCTTGACCGAGTACGAGAATGTATCGCTAAGGGCATTCCACCGGATGCCGAGGGTTTTGGTAGAGCTTGCGTCATGAAACTTCAGAAAGTCGGAGTCGAGAAGATCTTCCTTGGGAACTTTCTTTAAAATCTCGGGGTGATTTGCGGTAATTTTTTTAAGGGGAAATCCCGCAGAGTCAAGGGCTTTAATTGTTTGCGACATCGCTTCAGCCGTGGAGGCTATGTCGTGACTTCCGGAAAGGATATCATCGACATAAGTATCATTCAGAAGTATTCTTGAAGCTAGTGGGAATTTTTGTCGCGAATCGCTGGCGAGCTGATGGAGCGTGCGTATGGCCAGAAAGGGTGCACAGTTAACTCCAAATGTCACTGTTTTGAGTTTGAAGTCCTGGACAGGGGTGTCCGGGGACTTGCGGAAGAGAATTCGCTGATAGTCTCTGTCCGCATCATCGACGAGGATTTGTCGATACATTTTCTGGACATCACCATTGAAAACGTATTGATGGAGCCGCCATTGGAGAATAAGCAGCATGAGGTCAGGCTGAAGTGTGGGGCCCGTGTGAAGGACGTCATTCAGGGAATTTCCTGATCCAGAGACTTTGGATGCGTTGAATACTACACGTACCTTTGATGTGACTTTTTCGGGACGAATCACAGCATGGTGAGGGAGGTAGTATGAGAAATACTTGCCATTGGAAATTGTTTCACGGGAGGTCGTGCTTTCCATATGGTCAAGAGTGGAATACTCTTCGAGAACATCATCGTAAGCGCATTTGAGGTCGCTTTTTCTCTGCAAATTGCGCTCAGTACTCAAATATTGCTGAAGCGCTGCAGTTCGGGAATGTCCTAGGGCTAGGGTATTTGGAAACTCTTCCTTGAATGGAAGTCGCACTACATACCGACCATCTGGTCTACGGAGTGTGGTCTTTTGGTATAGCTCCTCGCAATATTCGTCTTCAGGAGAAGGCGTGACGGGTTCATGCACTTCTTCCTGCTCCCAGAATTCTCTGAGCTGAGAACTGAGAGCCTGGTTGGATACTGGTTCTACGGAGGTGGCATACGTTGACACCACTTGAGTAATGGGGCCGCTGAGTATCCACCCGAATATGGTGTGTTGTGCCATCAAGCTTCGGCATACGTTATGGCGAATCCCTTCTAGGAGGATTTGCGGGATTAAATCACTCCCTATTACCAGATCCACCTGAGCCGATACAAAGCAATTCGGATCGGCCAGGTCTAGTAGTTGAAATTCGCTCCAATCTGAGTGGTCCACATGGAAAGTTGGTAGAAAGCGAGTGAGCTGTGGGAGGACTATCGCTTCCGTTTGAATTGTTACGTTTGCTTTGGGAGCGACAAGTGTAATCGGACATGTATGGGAGGCCTTTTGGACTATTTGTCCGCCCATGCCCGATATGTCAAACTGGGCCTGTTTCAGGGGGATTCGAAGGCGTTGCTGAATCTTTGAGGCGATAAAGGTTCGTTGAGAGCCCTGATCAATAAGTGCTCTAAGAGTAAAAAGTTCTCCTAAATGATCTAGGGATACGAGCGCTGTAGGGAGCAGAACTTTTCCGCCGTTGTTCGTGAACAAAGCGTTAACTCCACCACCCTCTGAGCTTGGTGGTTGACAGGGTTGCTCAGCCGAGACTTGTTGTTCTTCTTGGGTTCCGCTGGTGCTTGCAGCAGAAGTCGTCGCGGTTTGTGCCACTGTTACCTGAGCATGAGATTGGGGGTTTGCCGGAGTCAAGTGAAGCAAGGAGTGATGCTTCCTTTGGCAATAAATGCAGGTATAGTTACTTGAGCAATTTTGCTTTAAGTGGGAGAACGCCAAGCAATTTTCGCATAAATTATTTTCTCGGACATGTTTTAAACGATCCTGCACTGAGAGCTTTTTGAATTTTGGGCAGAACTTCATCGAATGGTTGGATTTACAGAGTTGGCATGAGAGTGCCCTTTTATTTTCTGTGAGGTAGGAGTGGGCTTTCCCATGGGGTTTCAGTGTGGAATTATTCGGGAGTGAACTATTCCTACTGTTTGAGGCACTGTTCGGAAGTGGTTGCGGATGATTCTTTGGCCTACTCGGGCGAATTGAATTTAACCTTTCAACCACTTCGTATCTGCAGGTTAGAAATTCGTCCATTTGTGACCATAGAGGGAGGTCTTTTCTGGAATTAAGAGATTGTTCCCACAAGGACAATGTTTCTTCGGGAAGCTTCGTTGAGCAGATGTATACCAGGATGGGGTCCCAGTTTTGCGTTGAGATATTTTGTGCTGAGAGAACGGAAAGGCTATTATTAATTGTCATTTGAACTCTTTGAATTGCTTCACTATTTTCGGAAGTGGCAGCGGGAATGTTCAACAAGGTTCTGATTTGGTTGTCAACCAAAATGCGCTTGTTTTCGTACCGGGTCTTTAGCGCGTCCCATGCAAGAGCAAAATTTTCGTTATTGAGGGGGTATCGTATAACGATTGCACCGGCTTTGCCTTTTGTTTTATACCGGAGGTGATATAATTTTTGTGCCTCACTCAATTTCGGGTGATTGATGTAGACGGCCGTAAACATGTCCCTAAAGGATGGCCATTCTTCATATCCACCGTAAAATGTCTCAGTGTCACAGGGTGGGACCTGGAGAAACGCACTAGAAGTGGGAGTTTCTTGAGCGGATGGGTGCTCTTGGGTTTTCGGAGGTACTGAGATTGCTGAGCTCTCTGATTGGAGCACCTCGTGAAGATCGAGTATTTGCTCCGTGCAGGATTCAACCTCTTCCAGGCAGAGTTCGTACTTCTTCCGGGCGGATTCCTTGAAATTTTCGGGGAGCAAACTGTCCTCGGTGTTGAGGATTTTGTTGAAAGAGCTGAGTACCCGGGCCCAATGGCCATTGAGTCTCTCCCGCCTCACAGTCAACCGCGACTTCGTGAGTTCTTCTGGAGGGGTAGCCGTGAATTTCGCAATGAATTGCACCAGGCTGTCAGATTCAAATATGAACACTGACACCGCGGGGTTGATCCCGGTATCTTGTCGGGATTTGGAGGTACTCCTTGTCTCTCTTGAGGGCATGGTGGCCGCTAAGCTGGCCGCTGAAGTAGCTTTTTCCTCCCCTCCATTGCTTCTTTCGGGACTTCGGCTTAATGGCATATTGCTTGGTATTGCTTATGTTCAAGCGGAGTGTGAAATTTGAATTTATTCACGCAGGGACTAGCGTGTAGAATTTCTTGAGAATGGGAGAGAAATTTATTTCTCGCTGAGAAAATTTCTTGAGAATGGGAGAGAAATGGCGTAAGAATAAAATAAATTTCTTGAGAATGGAAGAGAAATTTATTTCTCGCTGAGAAAATTTCTTGAGAATGGGAGAGAAATGGCGTAAGAATAAAATAAATTTCTTGAGAATAGAACAGAAATTTATTTTCCGCTGGGGGTAGCGTATGGAGAGAAATAAATTCTTGATAATGGGAGAGAAATGGCGTAAGAATAAAATAAATTTCTTGAGAATGGAAGAGAAATATATTTTCCGCTGAGGAAATTTCTTGAGAATGGAAAAGAAATTTATTTTCCGCTGGGGGTAGCGTATGGAGAGAAATAAATTCTTGATAATGGGAGAGAAATTTATTTCCCGCTGAGGATAGCGTATGGAGAAAAATAAATTTATATCGTGTGCAATTTATTTCGCGAGATTTGAAATTAGCTCCACGAGAAAGAAAAAAAAATAAAAATTTTTTTTTTTTTTTTTCAGTTATGATGCAATAATTCAATGGTATGGTGTTCCACGAGCAATTTATTGCCTGCGTGTGCAATAATTTGTTTCTTGTGCACCGTGGTATTGTGTTCCACGAGCATTGCCTGCGTGTGCAATAAATTGTTACTTGTGCACCGTGTTTATGGGAAAAAATTTATTTGGGCTTTATATATATGTATATTAGAGGGGTAGATATATGCTTGTGCGATGAATATATTTTAATAATTTATTTATGAATATTGAGAAATATATGTATGTAGAGATGTATTTATATGGAAAAATGAGTAATATGGGCAATAAATATGTGTGAATTTATCGCGTTCTTTCTGGCGCGTGGAATTTGTCTTCTTCCTTACTGGAAATGGGAAAATCGTTCGACTGTGTGCGCTATTTGTGAACCGGAGGCAAAAACCAATTAACAATTTTTTGTCTGCTTGTTCACAGATAGCGACTTCCTTCGTTCGTCCTTTGTATGTTGATTTATTAGGACTGTGTGTGCACGAATGGGATAGAGAGAAAAGCCCGTTCTTGTCGTCTATATATATGTAGGGTGTATATATATAATGCAAGTGTGGACCAGTTTAACCGAGCGGTTTCACGCCAGAGCAGCGTGAGAGAAGGTTCCTCTTATCTTCGGGTTTGAAGTGAGTCTATATACATATATGTGGTACTTACTGTTCCTGATGGATATATTTACTTGATAGCAGTGATCCGTGTTCGTAAGGGTATTCTTGCCGTTGTTGTTGGCTGCAACAGCTGAAAAATTGTGCAGTTGATGCCGCAAAACAGTAGAAGAGATGATGCGCAAATGTTGCGAAGCAATGTTGTGAAACCGTAGAAACTGTTGCAGAAATGTTGCCAAGTAGTCGACGGATTGTTGCGAAGCAATGTTGTGAAGCAGTAGGAACTGTTGCAGAAAATGTTGCCAAGTAGTCGACGGAATGTTGCGAAGCAGTGTTGTGAAGCAATGTTGTGAAGCAATGTTGTGTAGCAGTGGAAAAATGTCTTGCATAAAATCTTGCGAAGTAGTCGACGTAATGCACCTTGACGCGCGTAGCTTCTTTGCCTTGAAACTCTAACGATTTACACCATCAAATTTTAACACTTTCTGCTACAAATTTAAGCAACCTTTTTATTTTTTTTGTTGCTGTATTGTGATGCATACACTTGCTTCTGCTTGAATGGCAGTACCACTGAACGCACGGAAATGGAGATGCGTGCGTTATAACACTTTAAATTTGTGAATGCCGCAGTATGGAAATGACTTTTCACTGATATGCTTTTATGCAAGATTAGCCACGGAACTAAGCACTTGAATAGCGTAATTCGCAGATTTTTCGAAATTTTTGTTTAAATTATTCACACTTTTTGCTTCAATTTTTGCAGATGTTGTTGCGTACGACTCGAATTTTTCGACAATATAAATCAGATTTATAACTTCACCTTGAGAAAGACTAGCGCAACTTGTTTTATTTTTATATACGTTGCTTTTTTCACTGCGTGCTTTGCTGCATAAAGTTAGCACTTCAATTCACTCGATTACTTATTGTTTCAACTCGAGTACAAAGTATAGAGCGCGCACTTCTGAATTTTTCACACAATGAATTGAGCTTACAGTATTTCACTTGCTTCTTTTGTTTTTCTAAAGGGCTGGCGTATTTTTTCGTCGAAGGACCATGTTTAGGAGGTTGCTAGCGCTCCTTAAAGTAGCGGAATGAAAACGCACACGTTTGAATTTGCTTTGGGCCAAGCCCGTTTCTCCTTTTGGAGAATTTATTGATCTTAAATTGAATGGATTCGAAATATAGGGGTGTTAACAGATCGCAGAGGGCGATTCTCTGTTTTTCAAAAGCACAATTGGAAGATTATTCTGATATCACACGCGATGGTTGTTGATTATATTTTTGAGTCCGAAAAACGTCTATCATTGGCTGCGGTCACAACAGGAAGAAGGTAGCCGGCAGTAAGTTGGCTGCGCCTAAGCGATCGCTCGCAAAAAAAAGAGAGGTTGGCTGCCGTGATATGCATGGCTGTGTTCTTGTGTATGGCTGTGTTCCTGCGCATGGCTGTGTTCTTGCGCATTGGCGACTTAGCCAGTGCGTAAGCAGCCAATTTTACCCATTTTTTACAAGACATTAAAGAGATAGAAACCACCAAGCATTTGTTATTGTTAGACAGAATTTAAGCTATTATATCAAATACTAGTTTTTGAAAGGACTCACCCACTGACTCAATTTTGGAAAATTTGTATTTTTTGGGATATTGTGGTCATGTTTGGTCTCACTCCATAGACTTGGGATCACTCCGATGCCCGTCTCATTTTCCGAGTTGAAGGACACGGATATGTAGTAAGATCCTATCGTGTTTCATTGATGTGTGCTGTATAGTTCTAAAGTTATACCCAAATGTGTAGTTGCTTGTAAAGTGCCACGCCCCTTGTCCTAAGCCCATATGTGGGACGACACATCCATGAGGCGACTGTATACGGAATTTTATTGCTGCACGACTTTTAGTTCCAAAGCTGTAGATCAATATTTCTCTTTAGTTGCGAGTGGCGCCATCTTGTGGTCAGCTCAGAAACTAAAAACTACTGTGGCCTTTCCAGTAATTAATTAATACCAAAAAAAAAGTCGAAGACCCTGCCCACAGCAGGGATCGAACTCAGGCACTTTTGGTTTCTGTGCCAGCGCCTTACTCGCTGCGCTATCACCACTCTTGCTTCCTTATGTTCTAAACTCTTATAAGAAGCCGTTCGCGTTAGTGAGTCAGTGACAAAGGCTTTTATTATATAGATAAAGTGATTCAAAGAAAATACTTGCAAGATGACTTGAATCGCTTAGGGCCAGTTTCTCAGTGGATGTTTAAATCTAATTTGCGAATTGAGTTTAAATCTAGTTTAACTTTTCTTGAGTTTCACAGTGCATTTATTTAAATACGGAATAATGAATGGCAACTTCGAATATTTGACAATTGAACACAGCACAACTTGCCAAAAACATATGTTCAATTGTTCAATTATGGAGGCAGCGCGAGCTAAAAATTTTTCGTCGGCCGAAAGAAGTGAATTATTGGATATTCTTCAAAGAATCCACAGTTTATATTATTTATAATACTACGGGATCATTTATATGTGCTACACCATGCAGTTGTATGTTTAATTTGGCCGCTTATAAATTGCAATATTGTCGACGCAGCTTGCTTGCACATCCGAAATCAGCTGTTTATTTGTTTTCGATTGCAACTCTGTGCCGTACTTAAATGCCCACAACCGGGCATTTAAATTGTATTTAACTTCCCACTGTGAAACTGAAATTCCCTATTTAAACTGCAATCAGAGTTTAAACATCCACTGTGAAACTGGCCCTTAATCGGTTAGATTGTGTGGGCTGCAAGCACTAAGTCTTCCAAAATCGTTGGTCAGAAGTCATAACCGCCTAAGACTGTTTATAAATTTTTTTCAGCAGAGCAGTGTTAAGTTTCAAATTCTCACCGCAAAGCACCATAAATAATTGCCGTCCTAAAAAAGATACAAACATGAAAATTTTATTGCATATAGATTTATACACGCTGAACACGCTGACTGTTAAAACATAATTTTGTACTAACTTGAGTTAGCCCGCTATTATTTGTGGCCATTGAAACGTGTTTGCATTAATTTCAAGGCATGCATGGGCAAGACTACGGCAAAGCAGATACGATAGATTCCTACTACATTTAAATAAAAACCCGCGTCTAAGCCCAACAAATTCGAAGCTCTTCTACAGCGAAAATGGTAGCATTTATCAGCCAAGATATTAAAGCTGCTGCATAAATTCTTAACGTTGGTAGACTAGTGCTACAATTTGAACTTCAATTCCAGGGGATTTTTTTCAAATTTAATTTAATATCTTTGCTTCTTGCTCATTTCAACACAGGAGGAAAAACGTCTGGCCAAGGAGGAGGAACGTCTTGCTAAAATTATAGCCAAGGAGGAGAAGAAAAAGGGTAAAAAGGAAGCAAAGGAACTACTAATCGCAAACGACGGCAATAACAAGAAATGAAATCGACAAATTCAAAGTAAAAAAAGAACACTAAACAACAACAACAACAACTAAGCAACACTTTAAGCAGTACTACCAAAAACTTAACTCATACTAGCTACACTTAATTAAAAAAGAACTTGTGATGCAAATACTTTAAACCAGTTTTCAAACGAACACGCAAAAATATAAATAAAATTCTCATAATTGCCAATTTAGACAAGCCTCATTTAATATTTGCATTAAGCGGTGTTGCCACATGTTTCATACAGCTACATTGTGCTATCAATCGATGTTTTATTGTTATGCTCTTCGTTTCAAGCTGCTGTATTTACAATTCACCACATGCACAATTTGTCACCCCAACACGATTTAAAGCAAAGGTTTTGACACTTTTTTGCTAAAACAATATATCCTGATTGCAAAAGTTGTTTTTTAGCGCAACAATTTTAAAGAACAAATATTTTTGCACACATTCACCGAAACATCATTATCATCGATATTGAGAGAAAAAAAAGCTGTTTCGAAAGCCTTTAATGGAGTGCCAAATTATAAATGTTTATTTTTGCCAACATATGAACTTTTTACATTTTCCATTCGTATTCAAACGCCTTTTAGCAAACTCTGTTCGAGTGCAGAGTTTTGCAAAAGCAGGCGTCTTCATTTCTGCACTTATGTAAAAGCACTTTGAAAATATTTCATTTTTAATAAAAGCGAAGACTATTTGTTTAGTTTTATCATAACTTTCTCAGGATATTCACTTAAGTTAGTTCTCTGTCAAATATTTCAAGCTTTTTCTGTGTGAGCAATTTTGACTGCAGCTGTTGAAATTCTTCTTAGCATCACCACAAATTTTAGCCACAAAATTGTCAGACTCTCTTCTAGTGCCCTGACATCACATGAGCCTTCCTTTTGAGCGTAGAGTGAGTCGTAATTGAGCCATTGCAACAAACGAGTGGAAGAGCGAGGAACGTCAAGCAAAGTATCCAAACTATTCAATACTGCATGACTTAAATTTTCCCCACAAAATTTTTATTATTTAAAAACATAACTTGTTCACTTCACTAAACCTTCAAAGTCAATCTCCTTTTCATTGAGTTCGACTTAATGAAACGAATCGCAGTTCTATAAATTCACGTAGCTACTTACAAACACTGTGCATTTTTGCATAAAAATGCTATTTTATAATTTTTATATATTATTTGTATGCTTGCTTTCAAACATGTAGTCTAATACGAAATTCAAAAGTGCATGTTAATTTCTAAAACTTTCTAAAAAGCACTCAATGAATTTCTATGCACAACATTTGGAAATATTTCATTTTTTTCCTTGTGGCAACACTATACGCTTCTACCATACTTCACAGTCGTTACGTTCTTCAATATGATTTTACAGTTCAAACACATGTACATACATATGTACATTCACATACGCACACATACACATGTTCATCTGTATAAAAGGTTGTTAACTGCAGATAATTTAATTAATGACTCAATAAAAGGCAATGTAATACAATAGTAGCCCTTACAAACATGTTAGACAAACAAAATAAAATCGAAAATACAGTTAGACAAACAAAAGCTCCTCGACTACGGCGCAAAAGAGGCCATTTATGAAATTCTAACAACTTCTGTAAAATACAACTGATCACCGTTAACTCGACGTTTTTGCCATATTCTAAACTCGTGTTTCTTCAACTCGGAAAAAAAGACATAGTAATTATGTACAGCGCAGAATGTAGCGAAATGTGTATGTATCAAAGGCAATTACAGCAATTGCAAAGCTGATTGACAATTAAAACTGTAGTTTTCATATATAACTGTAGTGCATAATATTTATTCCAAGCTGCGCATTTTTACTAACGCTGACGCGTTGAACAGCGCATATTACAGCTAAAATTACAATTATAAAACAATGTTGAAACTTGAGTATCCAGCAACAAGAGGAACTAGTATAAGAAAAATTACAAGTGTTAAATAAAAAGCAATGCATAAAATAGTTAAAACTGTATACTTGAAAAAATAAAATTTCAGCAAATGCAATAAATTTGTTATTTAGTTATAAAAAAAAAGAATTTTTTGTTTCCTTACATAACTGCAAGCGTAAAACGTAGGTTAGGTTAGAAAGGTTGTTCACTGCTGGCAGTAAACCCACCCAGTGGCTGAAGGCCCTTTGTAAAAACGTAAGTAAATTAAATTTTTCGAATTATTTTTGTTATGAAAATATACCAGAAATACTGGCATAAAGCAGATTTATGAGAAATTTTATTATACCCAAAGTTGTGCAAAAATTAAAAATTTCAATTTACAATTAAAGCTTAATGTTGTGCTTTAAAAAGTGTTCTTCATAAGCACGTTACATTTTCATTTATTTCTCTCAAATCTACTTCGGGGTATTCCCGATCCGTTGCAATTGGTCATGCAAAATATTTTTCCACCTTTTGCATACACAACAAAACAACACTCGTTTTCATTTGCATTAAAGTCACTAGTTTCCTAGACCAAAATCCATTGCGTTTTGTGCAAAGTAATGAGCATAGTTGCCAGCTTGAAAAGTCGCAATTATTGGTGATCTAAACTGGCAACAAGGAGCATTAACAGCAACCAGCTGATTATTTTGAATTTTTTTTCACTTTTTATTTCTAAAAATGGTGTCTTAAATATTTACCCATGATTTCATTTGCTGCGTTTTCGATGAAGAAGTCGCAAAATTGTTGCTTTCCGCTCTTTCGTGGCATTTTGTTAAACTCTCAAATAAAACGCTTTTTGAAAAAAGCATTTGCAAGGATTGCGCAATCGGCCGATCCCAATTATAAGCATGTATTTGCAATACTATGCATTTGCAATTTCATTTGCACCGGATCGGGTATGCCCCTTATGTGTTACTGCGGTGACTTGGCCAATTGTGAAATGAAGATAACAATGAGCGTTACCAAGTTATTCAGCAATTCCTCTTTATTGGAGACGAGTTTTAAAAATCCTGAGAACAATTTCAATTAATAATAGTACAATTTTAGTCCAATTCAACTTACTTTAGTTTGCTTAGTACTTTCTTCGTGAGCTGTGTTCCGCAAAGTGACTCTTTTCCGCATTTCTATTTGACATTTCACCGACGCAGGGTTGCACTCTTACAGTTGATGAAAAGGTTGCCAGATTGATCGCAACACTTTGGTTTATTTGAAACTTATATCAGATCAGACCTGTAAAAGATTCAATTCAAAATCGATTTACAAATCAACTGATTTAAATTTTTGATTTAAAAATCAACTCCACCAATCGATTTGAAATTTCTGATTTTCAAATCAGGCACCACCAATCATATTGATTTGAATCAAAAATCTCAAATCAGTGATTTGCCCTTGTCTGATTCAAATCAAAAATCAAAAAAGTTGATTTTGATTTGAAATCAAAAAGCACCAATCGATTGGCCGCTGGGCTGATTCAAATCAATTTTGGCCAAATCAACACAATTAGTGAGCTACACAGAGCTGCATTTTTCTGTATTAAAAGGAAAGTTGTGGATTTGAGTAGCAGGTATAAGATGCTACAAAATAGTATGCACAAGAAAAAAACAACAATTTATGTTTTTTTATTTCAAAATATATGAATGTATACGAGGAGTGTCTGTATATAAATACATTACTTTGTTCTTTTCCTAAACCATCAAATTTTAATAAATGCATATGCATATATTTGACATATTATATGTATATTATACTTAACATGTTATGTTTCCTGGAACAGCAGGTAGAAATTCATTACACTTTTGTGGCGGCAGTGGTTTGCACAAAAGTATACCTCTTTTGTGCGGGTGCTAAGAACGGATGCGAGACAGTGATGCCCATTTTTGTTCAAAACCTCTAAAAAGTAATGCGATTCACTCAGGTTAATTTCACAGAAGGCAAACTGCTTCGAAAATGTTACGGACTAATAATAGTGTCTTCAAAATAAACAAACAATGGCACAAAAATAGATATCAGACGATAAATGCATTTTCATAAACGTATCAGCTTTAAAAATGCACAAAATCTGGTACGAATATCACGACGTTGACATCACTGATGGAAGTGTCATATGAAACAGGGTTGCTTTTTTTCTCCCAAATAAATACTTTTCTTGCAATTTTCGGTGAAGAAATATGAACGAATAATTGCATATTTCACTATCATTTCAATAAAATAAATGTATTACTTTAAGTTGTTTGTATTTACATATGATTTGTTCACGATTTCAAGTAATTATTCTTATTTTTGAGGAACGAATTTATCTTTGATATTTTTGGTACTATTTATTTTTGGTATACATTTTAATACTGCTCTGTCATCTATTTGCACACTTGATTTCAGGACTTGATTTGAAATCAAATCAAGATTGGTAAATCAGATTTGGAAATTTGTTGATTTAAATCAAGTGATTGGTAAATCAGATTTTCACTTTTGATTTGTGAGAGCTGATTTATAAATCAAAGGCCACAAATCGATTGGGATTTGAATCAGAAAAAGATGAATCGATTGGGTATGCTTGATTTGAAAATCAGTTTTTAAATCAAATAGGGTAAAATCACTGATTCAAATCAAATCTGATTTAACTCTTCACAACTCTGTATCAGATGAACATTACTATTTGAGTTTCCCCTTACCTGTTTCATTTTCCTACTTTAATTGATAACTCTTTGGCATACTTCTATTTTTTGTAGAATCTACAGGTTTTATTTTAAAATCATATTCAGACATAAGTACACTGATTTTCTAAGCGTATAACGAACACAGAAAGCGTTAAAGAACTGCAAGCTTACATAAATTTATTTAATATTATAAATCGTTATGATTTGAAGTCGCTCTTTACACAATCAAACACTTCAAGTTGAGCGGGAGCTGCGACTAATTCGATCGCACGTCAACCTTTGAGAACGAGGTCAGGCAAAGCTGCAACGTCTGCACGTACTGATAACCCAACTCGCCCTGGCAGCCGTAACCGCCCAGCTTATGTATGGCGGCGTAGTCAATGCAATCGATGACGCCATCCTTGTTGCAATCCTGTCCGAACTTGGCCATGTAGCTCTGTATGGCTCGGGCTGCGCAGTAGGGATCATTGACGCAGTTCGAATAGGCTGTGGGACAGGCAGAATCAAATATTAGTTTAATGTTGAACTGATAGTGTTAGCTTCGGTGTTGCTCATGCCTACCCTGCTCCGATGTGTTGGGTTCATTGTTCAAAGTCGGCTTGCCCGCGTCCGCCCAGTAGGCCCAGGTAATACGGAAGAGTCCACAAACGCCACCCTCGCAAATGGACGTTTGGTTGCAGCCGCTGATCGCCTCACAAATGCAGCCCAGGCAGATGTCCGTCACGGCTTGCTCTGCAACGTAAATATGTCATTGAAGCGTTTTACTTTATTAAATTTATTAAAGAGCATGCAAAACGGATTATAAAATCAGCCTAACTGGGTTAATGTGCATGATAAGCCGATCCAACATGTGGGCTATTGCAGCTGATAACATGTATGTATAAAGCAACAAATTGCCATGCAAATGATGCCACTATGGCCTGCTATTTTTAAAATGCTGATTAAATTCTGATTACAAATTTTTGCTTCTTGATTTTGTTTAGATCGATTGACGTCTTCATATGACAAAAATATTCATGTACTAGAAAAATATCAACAAAAATATGCTTTTTTGTAATTTTCATTAGAATATATTATATTGTTATATATGTAGCTGATTCTAATGCATAAAAGTAGAATCTGCTCTTTGCACTCTCAAGCCCTCAAGCATTCAAGCTGTAAAGGTCATTGTAAATGAAATTTTTGAAAAGGGTGAAAAGGATGAAAAGGGAAGTGTTGGGGATTGGATTGTTGTAGAGGAAACTGAGGAAATACAGTGTAGGTTAGTAGACGAAGGGGAACCGATTACTTTTCAAACTTCTTGGCTTCTTTGACAAAAATCAGAGTAGCGTTTATTGCAAGAGAAGGATAATTATTGAACCGAACCAAGCAAACGACTCTTATACTCGCGGAGGCTGTACAGTGGCAGAGCAAATTGTTGGTCATCTGCTGCTACTCAAAGCAACTGTTTATGATGCTATCAAAACTTTAAGCACATCTGCTTAACTACACTAAAGTTATTATAAAGATAAATGTGCAACGCACACTTACCAAATCTTATGAAAAAAATATAAAAATCTGTTAACCTTCACTCCTTTACTTTTAAGCAAAATGCAATTTAAAGACAACTCTATTCTGGCGAGAGTTCTTTTTCCAATTAATTTATAAGCTTTCCTTTGAATACAAATATTTTTAATGAAAAAAGGCAAACAATTTTTTAAACAACTGCAGAGAAGCCGCAGTGAACTCGGTATGCAAAATAATAAATGAAACGGCATTAAATTGAGACTGAAATGCCAGAATTGGGCTGATAGCTGACTGCAATGAAGCCGTCATACCTATTTTAATATTTAGAGCAATTTAAGAATTACTTCAATGCAACCAAAACAAAACAAAAACGGGTTTTTGTCAATCGCCAAAGATTAGCACAGTTTATCTGGACTCTGTTTAGAAATACAAAAACAAAAACAAGACCAGGCAATATATTGCTCATCCGATGAGCGCACACACTGGTCGAACTTGTTGGCTATAACATAAATTGCCAGTTGTTATTGTATCAATATCATTTCAAAACTTATTATGACAGTTAGATTGCGCTTCATTGTTGTTGCTGTACGTCATCATTTATTTTGAAAAAATGTTTAATACGAATAGAAATACTTTGCATTTTTTGTTGTGCTGATATTTGTTGAATCAGTTTTTGCCAAATGTTCTAACTTCCGTTTATATAAAATTCTTGCAACTCTTTTAGAAAAAGTGTTCGATTTTGTAGAATTAAATAAATTAAAATAATCTTTTTGAAGTTCAGTCAGGTTATTTACAAAACTTACTGACAAACTTTTAAGTGCAAAGTATGCATAACTGTCAATTTTACAACATTGTGCGATTAAATTGCATTTCCTGCTCTTTATTGCATTGACTTCAAGTCGACATGGCTTGGCGTTCTCAGCAGGCGGCTTTTTTCTTGCGGCTTGATTTCAAGACCACGTCTCAGCCTCAGCCGCAGTCTCAGTGCAATTGTACGCCCGTGAACTTCATCTGCCGAAACGTACCCAACTAGTTTTGCAGCTTTTCTACATGTACGAGGGGAGGGACTCATACATTTCATGTTTTATGTTAGCCTGCGTTAATTTGCTTACACGCGATTCTCAACTGAAAGATGAGTCAATGCGATTTCTTGGCAACGCTCGTTATTTTAGCAACTTTTTTAATTTCGTTAACAATCTACTTTCGATTTCATCATATCATGATGCAATGCACAAGGCCATTCGCAAAAGTGATTATGGGCAGCTCGCCCATGAGTACCAGCAAAAACCTTCTGTATTCACAGCAAAATAATTTTAAGCAATTCTGGCAAAATTTTCAAGAACTTAATCAGTATTATTTATATATATGTATATAAATATATTGTATGAGCAACGCATATGATTAGCGATAATTTAATTATCAGCTTGCAATTAGTTTAACTAATAGCTTACGTAACTGGCACTGTATGGAGCAAAAATTCAAGAGAGAACAAGCAATTTCCAGTTTATAATTTGCTTTACAATAACAGCTGAGAAAGTCTGCTGCGTATTCGAAATGTTAATCCTGAAGAATTGAAAGAAGGTGCTTGAAATTTAAACCTACTCTATATGGCATGAAATTCTTGCAGTCTCTTAGGTTTCAGTCAGCAAAAAGTTGACCATAGGCATACCAGTATTAATTCCTTATTAATATTTGATATTAACCCTAGATTACCCTAAAATAAAAACCAAATTTTATACCATGTGCTAATATCGAGAGTAGTTCAATATCTAAAGGAATGTTAAGAAATTCTTTCTCTCATATTTTCAGCAGCAATTCTGAAATTTTAATTGATTTGCATAGCAATTTTTTAATAGATGGCTCTGATACTGCCGATCAGATACTTCCCATGCATTTCTTTCAGTACAAGAAAACCAAAACAATTTTTCAAAACAATTATTAACATCTTAAATATTTCACAAAAAAAAAACCATTCAGTCATTCATATTTGTTTTGTTGCAAAATGTTTACGAAATTATTTAAATAACAATTGAATTCCTTGTATTCTCAATTGTTATTTTTTTGACAAATGAACTGCAATGTCGAATATTACTCACACCCTCCTTAAAGCGAGTGACAATGTCGTGCATGCGACGAATTATAATCAGGCAGACATATAGCTGGACGGACAAATGAACAGATCGTATGAGAATGCGTGTAACTGGCCATATTCGAGCAGTCTTAAGCGGATTTTCTACAAGCAGGGATTCAAACTCGAACTGAATGAACTGAAATTTGTTGATGGGTGTGGGTGTTGCTGTCAGGTAATAAAAAAAAGCCATGCAATATAGTTCTACAACACCCACATGCTGAGTCTATGCTTTGAAGTTGCACACGGGTTCATGTCAAGTGAGTGAAGGGGAAGAGAAGAGAAGAGAAGCTGTTGCCAAAGAGTGTAAGAATTTACTGCAGTAAGGGGGTAGCAGGGTTTATATTTTTCACTATTGAAACTTAAATAAATATTCGAAAACTATTATAGAAAACTTGAAAATAAGTATTAAAGCTACGATTTCGAAATTTACTTTAATATCAAAACTATATATAATATCTATTTCTGCTTTGAAAACCCTTTCTCAGAGACCTGATAAAAATCTATTATTGACCGATATTTTTTCGATCAGACTTTCATTATCGATCAAAAAGCATTACTTTTCATTGTCGAAATAATTTTAGCATTTGAAGGAAAAAACTGCAGTGATCGTGTTTATTCTGTAAATTTTATGGGCTTAATAGAAATTAAAATTTGTATCATTCAACGACAGTCGCCACTCTCCCCCAGTCCATTACATTTTGCAATCACATACTTGCATGCGCATTTAATTAACGAAACCAAGAACGAACCGGCAGCGAACTTCAATGACAAAGTTCCGCCACATACATTCACTCATAAACTATTTAAAAGGAACTTGCAATTTTCATAAAATGAAGGCAAGTAAATTTGAACAAATTTTAAAATTGAAAAAGAAATTAAGCAATTAATTAATCTTATATAATTTTAAAAAACGGCCATACAAACTACAACTTCAAACACATTCGCTAAGGTCAATAACCAGCTTGAGCGGCCCAGCGCCGTTCGTCACTCAACTTATGCGCATGTGTGTGTGTGTGTGTGCGTCTGCAACTTTGGGCTGCGCCTGAACTGCTCTTCAAAGCAAGCCAATAGAAAAAGCAAAGAACTCAAAAATTGGCATACACACCGCTTTTTCTAAAATTAATGATCACGTCTCTCTATCTCAGTGCCTTGTCAACTAGCAGATCGACAGCCCAGCAAATGACATCATACCCCCTGGCAATTGTGTCTATTTGTTTGATGCTACTAATTTTTAAAATTACTTAATTAATTGCTCAGCCAGATTTGATTTGTTTGCCAATCGTGTGCGAAGCATGTTGAATTTTCGAGTGTATCGCGAGTGGCTTGGGTGTGTGTGTGTGATAGTGTTAAAAAACCCCAAGTGTAGCACACGAACAATTGTTATTGTTAAAAATTGTATTTGCATAGATTCGCAAGAAAATCATGTTTTGTTTGCCGGAACTGAAAGGAATTCCCCTTAATTATTGAATTTCTCGAAATTTTCTCAAAGCAGATTTCCATTGTTGGAAAAATATTGGAACACGTCGAGAGCCATGCTATAACTGTTCAATCTCAATTCGGAATAGAAGCTCCCAGAGAACCTTTACCTATTTCCTGTCCACCAATTTTGAACAAAAACTCCCCGGGAGTTTTTCCTTTGCTGCTGTTCTATTATACATATCTAGAATCACGAACTAGTGTAAAGGAAAAAGAAAATTTAGAAAGAAAGAAATAGTAAAAGCAAATAAGAATAATCTTACATATGTTACAGAAATGCGAAAACAAAGAAAAATTGGAGGGAGGAAATGAGGGGGGGGAGGGGGGGGGGATCAGCAGAAAAATGTTGAACGGAAGAAGTGATAAGCGAAAATAATTTGAATCTTTTGTGCAATCAAAAAATTCAGCAGTTGGTAAAAAGTTTTGAGTGGGCTTTTGCATATGCATGTAAGTTTAATATATTTTATAAAAATCCTCCAAATAGATTTTAGTCGACTTTCAGTTTTGAGTCTGAATAATATTTTAAATTTAAGTCTGTGAATATCATGACTTGTTCCGATTAGTTTCCTTCTGCCCTACTCCCCTCCCCACCACTTTGATAGAAATGTATAGTTTCTTAAACCAAAAACAACATCAAATAAAGTTAGATCCCTGCAAAGACTATTTGAAAATACATTTTTTAAAACAAAGTATTAAGCTGAAAGTATTCTATGAGCATTTGTCAAGCGAAACGAGTTGTCAAGCCCAACTTCCGTTGTTATTAAAACCGAGAACGACAAACAATAAAAAACTCATTCATAAAATAAGAAAAACGCCAAGTAAACTTGTTCTACTGCGATTTAAACAAATGCAAGAATCACTTCTTTTGTCTAAGAATTTCAAAGAATTTTTTTTGCTGCCTCTCTTTGTTGGCTGAATAATGTGTCATTTCGATGCGATAAAAAACCCAAAATTCAATATAATAACAACAATAAAATCTAAATCCGTGATCCAACCACTGAATTTCACATATACTAGAAAAGCAGCAAAAGTCGATTTGAAATTTAGCATAAGAATGTCAATAATAGCAACAACAATGAATTTAAAGCAAAAAGCATCAACCAAAAGTAATAAAATATTTTAATCAAGGGTGTTAAATTTTCATTACAGCAGCAAGTATTTATAAATTTTGCTACAAGGAAGATATTTAAATTGTAGACGCATCCAAGTGGCCAGAAAATCTTCTTTGCACTTACCCTGCGCTTGGGCGCTCAACAGCAGGAATCCCAGACATAGCAAAAGGCCAACGGCCACACCGTAAAATACTTTTTGCGCCATTCTAAATGGAAAACTGTAACTTTGCTCGCAGCGGAATTCAGAAGTTTACACACGCGTTCAACACTCGATACTAGACTTGACAGCTCTGCTCACAACAACACGATCTAAACACGTTCGCGTCTTCGCAACTAATAATATTACAGCGCGAAATAATTGCAAATTTTTCCTCATTTTATTGCCAGTTTCATTCGAATTCGAAACTGTTGTTTCGACTTGGAGAAGCTGCAAACGATCTTGTGCGTAGCTTTTCGGTTTGCTTGTGAGCTTATAAAAAGCTTCAAGTTTCAGTTTCGATTTGTATTTGCCAAATCAAAGCAGCGGAAAAAAGCAGCGAAAACAATTTCGAACGGTTGAAAGATAGACAGATTTTAATGTTTGATTCCGACTTGATGTTTGAAATACTATACATACTATGAATACTCCAAAAAAGCTTTTTCGTGCTTAAATTCAATAACGTATGTACATATGTATGTAGAAATCACATTTGTTTGGTGTACATAATAAGAGGCGAACGAAAGACTCAAGGCACGAACCTGTACAGCGGAACGCGATAGTTGCTATTTGAAAGATTATACATTTCGAGACTCGAATGCAAGAATGCTTAAAAACACTCTTTCCAAATTAACAGCCTGTTTTTGCAAGTCAAATCGTTAGCAACAAGAACTCTGTGGTCAAAAGCAATAACGACTTAAGTCGACTTAAGACGAAATTGAGTTGACGTTACCACTGTATTCCTGACGTTGATGCGCATATTTTGTTCAAACCCCGGTATCTGTACCCATCTCAGAAAAAAAGTTATTTAAAAAAACACATGCACTTATGTAAGTTAACCACTGACTCCCGGCATCTGCTGATCCAGCATTTCTTCGAGGCTGATGGCCGGAGTCATGCGCGCGGCGGATGTGTCGCAATTACGTTGCCAGCCGCGACGGTCATCCGACACCATGCACGAGGCGCAAACGCTGCGCTTTTGGGGCAGCGACGGCGACTCCGCGGCAGCACTGGATTGCACAGTTAGCTTAAGTTGGGAAATATTTTTAAGTTAGTTCGATTTTAGCTCTACTTGGAAGCACCGCTTCATGAATAAATCACTCCGGCACCAGCCGTAAAATATCAATTGCTTTGTTTCATTGCTGCGCCACAAGGCCAGTAATTAAGGAGAGTCAGTCACTCTCCCAACCTAACTTTCATTCCTTTGCCGAGCCTGACGACGTAGAAGGACGACCAGAAAGGCGAAGATAACTAATTGGCGCCCAACTAAAACAACCCACACACCAAAAACAGTGTGTTACTGAGGAACGACACGGCCGTACGTAGCAGCGACTGCAGCGAGGGACATTACCAGCGGAGAGTTATTGGAAAAATCAGAGAAATGTAAGTGATCTTGTGAAGTGAGAAGTGAGTGAAAAAATAGTAAGTCATAATTTTCAATTATTTTTTGGTTGTCACAAGTGAGCAAGAGGGAGCTTATTTCTGGCAAGATTATTGGAATTTTTTTTCCTCTCTTCTATCAAGTTGATTATGGATCCAGCACAGGTGCGCGCGATTGTTGACGCCGCGGTGCAGGGCGCACTCGCGGCACAAGCGCAAGAATTCAGTAAAAGAGAAGCTTGCTTAAGGCAGGACATGGAATTTTTTCTCACTTGCGTAGACAAGCTTTCTAAGTTTGCGGTAGTGCAACCTATCGCGTCCCGCACGATAGAAGACACGAGACCCCCATTGTCGGTGTTAATGAACATCTTCCCTGGGGCCAAACAAATATATTGCGATAACGAGCTCGCATTCAAGTCAGAGACTATCAGGTCTATGCTGTTGAACAATTACGGCGTAAACATTGTAAATGCGCCACCCCTTCACAGCACGTCAAACGGCCAGGTGGACCGGTTTCATGGCACCCTTTTAGAGATAACCAGGTGCTTGAAGCTTCAAAGGGGAATCTCAGATACAGTAGATCTCATTCTACAGGCCACAATTGAGTATAACGGCTCTATCCACTCGGTAGTGAAAAAAAAGCCTAAAGATATTCTGCACACCACTTCACCGGAATGCATCCGCAGTGTCAGGGAAAAAATAGAGGGGGCCCAGATAGAGCAAAACGCAAGAATCAACCAGAAACGAAGGAATATGGTCTTTGAAGTAGGAGAAAAGGTTTTAGTAAAAACAAACCGCAGGTTGGGCAACAAGCTGTCTCCCCTTTGCATCGAAAAAAAGGTTCAAGCGGACCTGGGGACAACGGTCCTCATTGAGGGGAGGGTGGTCCACAAGGACAACCTCCGTTGACAGTGCCGACAGTTTTTTATAACGCCTTTTTTCATTATATTTGTAATTTTAGGATTGCGCTCACGATACTTTCAATGCTGACCGCAACGACAGCACGAGTAACGGACTACACTCACGCGGACTACATACCGATAGTGGACGGAGACGTTTTACTCTGGGACCAGTACGGTTACCTACGCCACACGACTAACCTCACGGACTACTGGACAATGACCAGCGAGACAATGAAGTTGATGGACATGTTCCCGCAGTCCCATATGAGGAAACTGTTGGAAATTGACACAGGACACGTACGAGACATGCTGACCGCCCTCGATGTGCACCATCGTAAGGTGAGAAGCCTTGACTTTCTGGGAACAGCCCTTAAGGTTGTGGCGGGCACTCCGGACGCAAATGACTTTAGGAACATAGAACTGACGCAGGCACAGCTGGTCTCTGCAAACAATAGACAAATTGACATAAACTCGAAGACCCAACAGAAAATCAATCAGCTTACCGAGACCGTTAATAAGATCCTCCAAATTTCGAAAAACAAACAGGCCGATACCGGCCACCTTTTTGAAGTCCTTGCAACTCGCAATAGAATGTTAACCACAGAAATAGGAAATCTCATGCTCACTTTGACCCTTGAAAAAGTTAACGTAATAAATCCAGCCATTGTAGATCACTCTGATCTTATAACAATTCTCACTGACCAAGTCACAGGGACTTCAATTACTGACATATTGAAAGTGTCTAGTATTAAGGTAGACCGTAAGGATAATGTAATAAGTTTTATGATCCAATTCCCTATTATAAGCAAGCTGTGCAGGAAAATAACCATCTTCCCAGTCTCCCACAACGGGTCAACACTCCAACTCCGTGACAACCTTGTGGCCGTTTGCGATGGCCAAGTGTTGGCCGTGGCGAACTGCTCGCTGACGGCAACCGCCACGTTCTGCAGGCAATCCAGAGACAACACCTGTGCGCAAGGCCTTCACTCTGGAGGCACGGCGCATTGTTTGACGCAACCGAGCCATCTCGACCCAGTGACTATAGTAGATGACGGCATCATCATCGTAAACGATCGCAGCGCCACCCTCGCCCATGACGACTGTGCTGCTATAAACATCAGCGGGACGAACCTCGTCACATTCAGCGCATACGCCATCATTAACGGCACGCGATACCTGAACCGCAACAGCATACGAAGTCGACTCCCGGCAGTGGCAGCATCCCCGCTACTCAACATCAGCGGGCACGACACGGTACTCAGCCTTCCGTACATCCATCGGCTGAGTGAGGCTAATCTGCACTTCATAAGAGAAGTTAGAGAAAATGCCGCAGTCGGAATAAGATCGACGATAGCTCTCGGCGCAGCGTTATTGATTTGTGCCATGGGAGCGATAGTCTACTGGCTCCACCGGCTTTCAAGGAAGCATCGAAACGCACGAAAGGTCGCGGAAATTGTGAAGGACTACAACGCGACCGAGGACGGTCGGTCTTCAAGAGGGGGGGCAGTTAACCACTGACTCCCGGCATCTGCTGATCCAGCATTTCTTCGAGGCTGATGGCCGGAGTCATGCGCGCGGCGGATGTGTCGCAATTACGTTGCCAGCCGCGACGGTCATCCGACACCATGCACGAGGCGCAAACGCTGCGCTTTTGGGGCAGCGACGGCGACTCCGCGGCAGCACTGGATTGCACAGTTAGCTTAAGTTGGGAAATATTTTTAAGTTAGTTCGATTTTAGCTCTACTTGGAAGCACCGCTTCATGAATAAATCACTCCGGCACCAGCCGTAAAATATCAATTGCTTTGTTTCATTGCTGCGCCACAAGGCCAGTAATTAAGGAGAGTCAGTCACTCTCCCAACCTAACTTTCATTCCTTTGCCGAGCCTGACGACGTAGAAGGACGACCAGAAAGGCGAAGACAACTAATTTGTACATTTCAAATTTCGAATTGCATTTTCTCGAAACAGTTGTTTTTGACTTAAGTCGTTATTGCATATGACCACAGAACTATTTGCCACTTTTGACTTTAATCGCAATGAAACATGCGTATTCCTAATAACTTGCGATTAGAAGTAAAATACGGAACATGACAGCATAGTTCGTTTCGTATTACAGCAAAGGCATTACATATTTACAATGCGCATCAAATGCATACATAGGCATGTACATACAAAAAATGCTTGAATAATAACATATTGCTTGCACTCTTTTAAAAATCATCTTTTATTACGTTCGTCTGCCACAGCTACAGCAAGCGGCAGCAGAGTACAAATATGCCACACATATAAATCTCAATGGCAACATGCCTTAGATCTTGTTGAAAGCTGCAATATCGACGGACTGCACAAAGTCCTCGAATTCCTGAATCTGTTCGGTGAGCAAATCAATGGATACCTTGTCGTCTTCGATAACGCACATGATTTGCAACTTGTTAATGCCATAGCCGACTGGCACCAACTTGGAGGCACCCCACAAAAGACCGTCCATCACAATTGTGCGCACGCAGTTCTCCAGTTCTTTCATGTCGGTCTCATCGTCCCAAGGCTTCACATCGAGCAGCACCGAAGACTTGGCAATTAGCGCGGGTTTCTTTGATTTCTTTGAAGCGTAGGCGGCGACGCGTTCCTCACGTATGCGAGCAGCCTCGGCGTCCTCCTCTTCATCGGAGCCAAAGAGATCGACATCATCGTCATCATCGGCAGCAGCGGGTGCGGCAACTGTGGGCTTAGCGCCGGCTAATTGTGGCAAAGGAGCACCACCCCAGGCAGCGCGCTCGGAGGTCGCAAACGAGGCAATGTGGCGGTACCAACGCTGCACATGTGGATAAGCTCCAACGGGTGCTTTGCCCAAAGCATCGAACACTGACAAGTCAGCTTTGCTGGCTGTGTAGCTGCAAAGGAGAGAAATTGCAATTAGAATTAGTACATAAGTACTTCGAGATTTGCCTACGTGTACACATAACCTCAATCGCTTGGAGTAATGCACTTACCCACTGATGTAGCTGCTGTCGGCAAGGAACTTGTTCAATTCCTGCAGTCCTTGTGGAGTCTTGGCATCACCAAAAGCCATTTTGCAATATAACTCTCTTGTTACTGGTTGGAATGCAAGAAAATTCGTTCAATCCCCAACGTGCTTCCTCTGCGAAATTTGACAACCGGAAAGAACAATGCTGCCAACATACAAGCAAATAAATGTTTGCTTTCATGTACAGCGGCTGTTTGCAATTTCTATCCTTTCTTTTTTCTTCCTTTATCAATTTTGTTTTCGAGTTGTTGCTTATTGTGAATGCGAGTACCTAGTCTGCGGCCCAAGCCGAAGCCGAATTTTTCGCCGAATATAGGCATTATTATTGTATAGGGTTATTATTTATTAAGAAATAAATAATTTTCTCTCAACAAAACTACCTTCATTTCTAATTTGTGCCGAGAAATTCTAAGTTTGACCAGATGATAGTACAATTCAACGCCGCGCCATCTTAGTACAGCCCGTACAACCAATCTTGGACTCAGGACACGAACCGGTACACGAACCACCTTTTAATCTTTTATGAAATATGTATAAATGAAATACTTATATGAAATATTATATAAAATAATTAAATTAAAATATTATTAAATTTGTAACAAAGTTTTCAATAAATTTGTACTTGAATTTATGTGAAATGTGATTTTCTAGAATATGCTATGATGACCTAGTATGCGGCCTACTTGCAATTTCTAGCAATATTTTTGAGCCATACGAATGTGACAGTTCAAAAATGAATAGTGTAATAATATCAATCACAATTATCTTGTCAAAAAATATTTTGTGTTGTGTAATTAAATTTCGAGCAAAATCTTTAAGAGCAAAACAATTTTACAAACAAAATACAAAAGATTTAGGGCCAGTTTCACAGTGGATGTTTAAACTCTGATTGCAGTTTAAATAGGGAATTTCAGTTTCACAGTGGGAAGTTAAATACAATTTAAATGCCCGGTTGTGGGCATTTAAGTACGGCACAGAGTTGCAATCGAAAACAAATAAACAGCTGATTTCGGATGTGCAAGCAAGCTGCGTCGACAATATTGCAATTTATAAGCGGCCAAATTAAACATACAACTGCATGGTGTAGCACATATAAATGATCCCGTAGTATTATAAATAATATAAACTGTGGATTCTTTGAAGAATATCCAATAATTCACTTCTTTCGGCCGACGAAAAATTTTTAGCTCGCGCTGCCTCCATAATTGAACAATTGAACATATGTTTTTGGCAAGTTGTGCTGTGTTCAATTGTCAAATATTCGAAGTTGCCATTCATTATTCCGTATTTAAATAAATGCACTGTGAAACTCAAGAAAAGTTAAACTATATTTAAACTCAATTCGCAAATTAGATTTAAACATCCACTGAGAAACTGGCCCTTAAAATGGATATAATAAATGCAGAAATAATATTGCCTTAATAATCTGTGCGTCTGGCAATACTACACGTAACTAAGTAGAAGAAGCAGGGTAGGAAATCCCGGTACTTTCGTCCTATTTTGGGTACGTTTTTATTTTTTGGGTACACGTTTCAATCCCCATAGTAAATTTATCATACAGCCTAATTTCTCTGGTCGAAAAATGCATAGTATATACTCCCTCCTACGAAACTGTTAAGTAAAAGTTCTAAAGTTTAAAGGGAACTTAGCAGTTCTGAAGAAATCGCTACAGAAAAATTTTGCATTGAGTAAAATAGTAGTGGGAAAAATAGCAGTAGCCAAGTAATTTTGACAGCTAACAGCTGATGCTGACAAAGCAAACAAAAGTGTCTGCTGATGCTATGGATTCCTCACAGAAGGAAATTTACACCAGTAAAAATTATGATATATGTATGTAACACTCTAGCATTAATTATAAACTGCAGGATTACTTGTCGGCTTTTTGTTTGTTCATTAAACGACGGAAGCCTGCACGACTCATCCATTTTCGAAATGTTTCTTATTCTCATGGTACGAAATTTATGGAAAAGGTACGTTTTTTAAAAAAAATTGGGTACGTTTTTATTTTCGCCCAGCCCAACCCTGAGAAGAAGAGTAGCGAAAAAGAAGCGAAGAAGAAGTGAAAAATTCGGGAAGGAAATTCGATTTTCCTGCGATAAAAACTGCAACAATATAACGCTAATAATTGTAATTATTGTCATTAAGTGTTTAAAAGTTGTTATAAAATGAAAAGAAGTTGAAACTAACAAGCATAGCGCGAATAATGCGCAAAAGTTTTGTGAATGTGAAAATTTTTCTCGTCAATGCTTCCTAGTTTGCGCTTTCGACTTGTGTTCGTGTGAATATATTTCGGCAGGCACACAACAGCCAACAGCGGAAACAAGCAGCAAGGCAGCAACAACAACCTATTCTGCAGGGTGATAGGCAAAGGATTCCATTTCCAGCCTCAGCACAGATCTCTGTTTTTTTTTTTATTTTGAGAGGAAATTACAAAACTTTCCTAAACATCGTTCGAGCGAAAAACACATTCCTGCTACTTCTTTTCCTTTACGCCAGCGCTGTGCCAGCATCAGCAATCTTCCTTCAACGCTTCCGTTTCAGTTATTTCCACTCGATTCCTGCCGTTTGTAGAGTGTTTTTCGCTATCAATAATTGTGGGGGTTGTGGATGCTGTTCCCTGGCGGCGGCTTGACAAATCATTCCTCTTCACCTCATGTATACAATTATATATCATATTCTTTGCGGTGTTTTATGTACATAGTTGATTTGTTGTTTTTATTTTAGGATTTTATAATTTCAAAACTTAAATTGCACCTTCACAAAATTGAGAATGCGTTAGTGCCTCCAGTAGTGCAACAAATCTCGTCCTAGATACTTCAGCTTTAATGAGTATTAGCATGGATAATTTCGATTATTCCACGGTGACATTTTTAATAGAATTGAAGTGCATGAAATGCTGACAAGCAGATTTAATCACTATTATGTATGTAGTCTAGCGGGTTTTAGATTTTGGAAATCTTCCAGAGCGTTTCTAAAAACTCTTAAGAACAGCTTATGCTAGAATACATATGTATAACGAGCAAACACAAGTTGATGCGATGCCTAAGTCTCGGTTACACTGGCTATTGCTCCAAATATATGTATGAAATAATAGAAGATTAAGGTATATACGATTAAAGTTTGTTGCTCTTTTTTTATACCAAAGACGAAATAAATCAATAAAGAATGGCTCTACCTTTACAGTACAAATTCTAGAAAACTCACTATTCCGGCACTGAATTACTACGCATCTAAATTTCATCATATTTATCTGCTTAGTGCCACACAGGTAGCTTATATATGTATATGTACCTATATACAATTTTAAATTTGCACCCATACCTCTTCATAATACATTGTCTCGCCAACAGATCCCGACTTTAATTCAACACAAGCTTCAACTTCCACCTTAATCCCTTTATTCTAATCACTGTGTTCGTTTATAGCTTGTGCGTTGTATTTTAGTTTATGTCGAAAATCTGCTACGTCAGCTCAAAAATAGCAACAAAAACACCTAGTTACCAACTCATGTGCAAGCGAAACCCTCACCCTTCCTCGTATCCCTGCACAATGTGCGCGCCTAAGTGCTTACTTCAACTTTGTTGCGACTAACATCTTCCGTTTACCATTCATTCTTCTCTATTCCGCGGTACGGTGCGCGCGGCTGCCAGCCAGCCAACCAACCTGCTCAGCGCGCCTTACTACCTTGCCACTGCAGCAGCTACATACTTCCATATTATTCCATGTCGTTGTAGTTACGTCTATTTTTTGCGCTTATGCGCTGCTCTCGTTTTTTGCCATTGTGCCTTTTGCTTCTCATTCGACGGTTTCCGCTTCCGCCATACGTGTATGAGCGTGTGTCGACGAGGTCGGTTACTGCTCAACACTACGACTCCAACGCAGTTCGTGTTTGCACTCATATCGTTCGTCATGGCGCAACAGCGGCAACGTGGAACGAATTGGGAATAGGAACATGCTTTGCTGGCTTTAGATAGTTGGGGATAGGGTAGCAGGGGTAGCAGCATCCGCAACCGCATCCAACAGTTGTTGAATCGTCTGGCTATGTGGCGCCTGCTGCCTGCCTGTTACTTCAGTTCATCGTCGTCGCAGATGCCCTTGCTGTTCTCCTCGGGAACAATCGTGTACCACTCACTCATGCCTAGCTGTTTTACCTTTCCTCGTATTCCTGTTTTACCCTATTTCGTTGTTTAATTATGCACTGATTTCAATGGTTTAAAAAGGGGGGCGGCTTTGCCAACAGGCGGCAGGTGACCGGAGATGGATAGGGGGTGTTTGGCTGACTGGTTTCGTCGGTAGTGTAATTATGACTATGCTAGGTTTTATCGGGGAAAGAGCAAGGGAGTGTGTGGTAGACTGTTTCGAGTTTGTCTCGCCGCGAAACTTTGTCTTTTGTTGTTGTTGCACTTATTTGCATAATCATCCATAACATTCGTAATGGCGATTCTATTGTCGTGAATCTTGGCACATTATGAAACAAAGTGTTTTGACAAC
The DNA here is from genome assembly GCA_963457695.1 of Neria commutata. Classification (NCBI taxonomy): domain Eukaryota; kingdom Metazoa; phylum Arthropoda; class Insecta; order Diptera; family Micropezidae; genus Neria; species Neria commutata. Next base: position 32,052,268 of record OY735247.1, read on the forward strand.
CGCTTCTCCCCCACTCTCCATGCAGAGATTTTTTATGCCTTGTCTACCACTTAGTTGAGACACGGATGTGTAATGCAGGGAAAGCTTCAGCAAAAAAAATTTAACTACGAGTGTTTTCAGCAAAAATATTTTTTCGTCAAGCTTGTTGCTCTTTAAAATTTCACAGCGCTTCCATAATGCTTCTAAAAAGTAATTTATCATAATAATTCACTCAATATTCACACTGTTAGTCGGGAACTCTAGAGAATTTAAGAAAAAGCAAAAGTATGTAGCATAGTTTAGGGCTTATACTTCGAATGTAAATATAATCCTGAACGCATCAGATCGACATGTAGCCTGTGCATTTAAAAGCCATTTCATGTTTGCTTTATTGCTTCCTTAACAATTTACCCAAAGTGCCTGCCTACTTCCTACCTCCGACAATGTTACAAGTGACTATTTTTATTCCTCCCAATCAGACGCCACCCACTTTCGTCAATGTCTGCCCGTGCATAAGAAACAACGTGTACGTGTACGTGAAAAATGGCAAAACAACCAGCGGAAATGAAAGTAATGAATTTAACGTGATTTGCCAGGTAACATGACAATCGAGTTAAGCCACTCTTCCTTTTAAATTAAAAGCAATCATGGAACATGTAAACTACAAAAATGCGAGGGGACGAACTTTGTCAACAAAACTAACTACAGCCGGAGGCGGAATAACAGAAAAGCAAATAGACAGACAGACAAGTTGCCAGACGAACAGACAACAAGCCGAGCCAGTCAGTCAGACAATTCCATAGCCTGTTTCACTTTCAATACATTTCGCCGTCAGGTTCCACTTCAACGCCTTTAGGGTCTGCGGCTCGAGTGCTGGACTGCAGCTCTTCATACATATTTTATGCAATGACATTAAAGTTAATAGGAAACAAACGCACATAGGCCACCAGACATACATATAAATAATGCTTTGAAAATTTCGCCTACTCTATTTTACTTTCATTATAATCGAAGATTGAACGCTGCGCTGCCGTCCTCTCAATGAGGAATTGTGTGCCTTCGCATAATAATTATCTAATTGAATTATTTTTGGATCGCTTATGCCAATACGGAATAACTAACAAGAACAACAAACGTGGCAATGGTCCAAAAGTGACAGCCTCACAACAGGGAAGCAGGGCTAAGCAGCCGCAGAGGAAGATCGAAAATGTGCATAGATGAAAATGCCAATGTCAATGCATCTCGCTGCGGCGACAGTGAAAAAGAGTTGCAGTTGAGTAAATTAGCAGAAAGAATTTCTTGCTTGACTATCTCTGGCATTTCTATTTTCAAATGTGCTTTTACTTTCTGTCTGTCTTTTTGTGACATTTGATAGAAAATTCTTTATCATGTCAGAGCGTTCTCTTAATTTTACTTTGCTTCGTTATACGTTTTCGCAGTTTGGAATGTAACTAAAAGGGAATGCTTTTAATTATCAAATTACGATTGCTAGCAGTTTAATGGAGGATTTTTAAACACTTGCTTTGTATTAACACGGAAAAGGCTCTTCGCTGAAGCTTTTCCAAATATGATTCTAGTTACAAGGCTGCTTTTCTTAACTGCACAAGCTTTATCAAAACATAATCATATCAAAAAGGCTTATTTACAATTTGGCTAAACTCGTATTATTTTCTGTAGTTAAGCGAATAAAACAGGCTGAGCAGTTGAATCCTCTCGCAGATATACCAGTTCATCGGGGGCAAACAAAAAAAATTTTTTTTTTTTGTTTCGGTCTGATCAGGAACCGCAGAAAGAATCTCTGCCAATAGAGATCGTTCACTGTCCATCTTAACCATGCGCCATAAGTGTTCTGACTTCAAAAATCTTGTCGACCACTCTGAATTATTGTACGAAAATAACATGTTCCTACTTCGCTCAGTTCACTTTGTAAAATAAAATACACTTTCGCTCAGGCGAAACCCGAAACATGTTTCTTTGCCTCACTGCTGATCCATGCCTTTCAATTCAATTCAATATTCGAGCAGTAAAGGATAAAATCAACGTTGACATTAGCAACAACAAAAAGTAAAATTTCCATGTTTACACAAGCGAAGCGCAAAAGGAACAATAAACGAAAAACAATTTTTATTAAAAATATTTTTATCTACCTGAAATTTGCAAAATGAAGCCCACATAACTTCCCAAAGAAGAGCAATACTGAGCGATCTATTTTAATATTTTCAGAAGATTCTATACAAAATCACACGGAGTAAGGCTAAGGCAAGCAGCAGAGCCCATCCCACACACACACACACGCGCGTTTAAAAACGAGCAGCGCCCATTGAAGTGAAGCTGAAGCGCAGGAAGAAGCAGCAAAGGAGCAGCAGCAACAGTGACAATTGCCTACGTTACGCCACTGCAGCGATTTGCATTGCAAGAGACTCTCGACAGCATTATCATTACTGTCTACTCAACAACGCCATCAGCGGATGACGCGTTCGTCCAAGATTTTACAGCCGTCAAGCGAGTATTAGCAGCAACAGCAGCGGTTGCACCCCTCAAGGGCAAAAATGTCTTAATTACAAAGGCGCAGCGAAAGGAGATTTCTTGAATTTGCTTAAAAATAGAAAATTCACAAAAGAGCAAAAATACAGCAAATATTTTAGAGTAGGAAAAGTGAGAGCGGCAGTGTAGCATTTGCAACGGGTTGAGGCGAGCGCAGAACGGAGCAGAGCGTGCGCCAGTGAAAACGTTGAGCAGATAGCCAAGTCAATCCAATAATCCAACAAATATAAAAAAGAGTTTTTCAAATTGAAAAAAAACATTGTGTGGCATAAAATTGTGTGTAGGTAGCCACAATTAACCGCGAGAGCGGCAGAGAGAAAAATACACGCGGAGAAAAACAACGCACCGAACAACATGAAGCGACGCAACGCCGATTGCGGCAAACTACGACGACCGATTAAACGTAACAAAATTACGGAGGGCATGTATGGCAGGTGAGTGTCACACTCGCGACTATTCTTAGCACCACGCCAAGTGTATACATAGCAGTGCGATAGCCAATAGTTTGATTGTTAATTACATATACATACATAGCTAAAGGCAGGCCGGAGGCAGACGGTGTGAGTGAGCAGCAGTGCATCAATCATTGGCAATTTTCTGTAACAAGACGGGCCGGGTCGGGCCGTTTGTAAATATGAATAGCAATTAAAATGTTGTTGACTTGCTGGGCAATACAGTCGGAACGCTGCCCGCAAGCTATGCTCTAGTGACGCGCCTGATAACAGCTCTGCATGTGCCGGTTGCGAGCCGGCATTGCGTCATTGAAATCAAAAGCTATGCCTCGCCAGTATTATAAAATCGAAATGCCAACATTTTTGGCAATGTAGCCCAAATTTACTTTACACCTCTTGCTTTTGCTTATGCTCTTTTGCACATCGTATCATTTTACTTTTGTTTATTTTATTTGGTTGTTGTTGGCTTTTGTTTGTTCGCCAGATCAACCAGCCAATATTTCAATATTTGCTCGTGTTTTTTTTACTTCTTATATATTTTTCTGTTGGTCGCGTTGACAGCTAAACAAATTGCAATTGATTGATTTAGTGCAGTTTTCTGTTGCTGACTAAAAGCAACAATATTTAACTAATTAACTTTAGTCAATCATAATTAATGAAAGGCATGTGCAAATTTGCTCTGTTGGCAATGTGGTAGAAGCCAAACGCTTTGGCCACATTTGATTTCGCATATGACAGTAAGCCGCTACCGGCTATCTATTGGCTCATTTTGATTAGCGTGTTGTGATTGTCTGCTGTCCGTCCAGCACAAAAAGAAGTAGCAGTCCAGCTGTTGGCATCATGAAGTGAGAAGTGTTGATGTGAATTTAATATAATTGCTTGTATTAATCTGGAAATCAACAAAATTGTTCGGCAAAGGCGTCGTACACTTGTCATACGAACGAAGAAGGTTGCAAATTTAGCTTATACTTTTTAAAGAAATGTTTATAGCTTATAGCATAGCTGCGAAGGCAAAAACTACGCTTTTTTTAAAGTTTAAAGCTCAGCTTAAATTGCGAAAGGCTTACCTGACATTTTGATATATGCCCACCAATTTTGTTCTTTTATGGCTCATTCAAAATTTGTCAAACGAATTTTGAAATGTTTTGGAAAAAAATGCGTTTAAAATTTTAAACGCTCCCACATTTATCGTTATAACTTCCGTATTAAAAGGGATTTCCAAAAAATTTCGAATTTTTTTAAATATTCTTAAAAATTTTAAGAATAAATAATTTTTAAACGTAATGTAAATTCTTTTAAGTAAATAAAACTGTAAATATTGTCGGTATTATACAGCCGGTATAGTAGAGCGTATGACTTTGATGCCAATTACGCACACTCAAAACCGCAGGCAAGCTTCTTATCACAAAATTATATAAAAAAAAACTTTTTAAAAATAAGCTTTAGTTTATTTAATGTACTAAAAAGTAGAAAATAAATTGTTTCCAAGTCACCTGTATCTTACTATCCATAAAAGCTTGGGGCGCTCATGTGTTCAATATTTGTCAACCAGTTACCACAATATTTTATTTAAATAATTTTTTGCAAATAGATTCTAGTATTAAAAGATATTTTGAATATGGATATTGAGCGCACAAGCTTTTATTAATAGTAAGATACAGGTGACTTGGAAACAATTTATTTTCTACTTTTTACTACATTAAATAAACTAAAGCTTATTTTTAAAAAGTTTTTTTTTATATAATTTTATTTTCTACTTTTTAGTCTTCCATAAATTCAATTTTAGAGCTCTGAAATTTTTCACAAAAAGAATTTGAAACTTGCAGAGCAGTACACAATATTTAGGGTATTCACAGTGTTTCCTATCGTCATATGTCATATCCTCAATTTAACAAATAATACGGCTGTGATCGACCCTAATATTCGTGGCATATTTGTGGCGCGATGAGTTGTTGTTGTTTTGCCTGCAAGGCGCGGCGAGTAAGTTCCTATCGTTTTTCATCAAAGCTATTCTATATAAACGATTTGGTTTGTATGGGCGGTGCCACGCCCACTTGTCCAGTGCCCCCTTATTTTCTCAGTAGAAGGATATGGATATGTAGTAAGTTCCTACCGAGTGTCATTGATGTGTGATGTGTAGTTCTAAAGTTATACACAAATCTGGAGTTGATAAAAAAGTGCCACGTCCCCTTATCCTACGCCCATAAAATTTTACCAGTGGGACGACACATCTAAGAGGCGACTGCATATGAAATTTCAATGCTGCACGACCTTTAGTTCCAAAGCTAATCGAGATCAAAAATTTTGTTTGTATGGGGGGTGCCACGCCCCCTTATCCAGTGCCCCCTTATTTTCTCAGTAGAAGGATATGGATATGTAGTAAGTTCCTGCCGAGTGTCATTGATGTGTGATGTGTAGTTCTAAAGTTATACACAAATCTGGAGTTGATAAAAAAGTGCCACGTCCCCTTATCCTACGCCCATAAAATTTGACCAGTGGGACGACACATCTAAGAGGCGACTGCATATGAAATTTCAATGCTGCACGACCTTTAGTTCCAAAGCAAATCGAGATCAAAAATTTTGTTTGTATGGGGGGTGCCACGTCCCCTTATCCTACGCCCATAAAATTTTACCAGTGGGACGACACATCCAATAGGCGATTGCATACGAAATTTCAATGCTGCACGACCTTTAGTTCCAAAGCTAATCGAGATCAAAAATTTTGTTTGTATGGGGGGTGCCACGCCCCCTTATCCAGTGCCCCCTTATTTTCTCAGTAGAAGGATATGGATATGTAGTAAGTTCCTACCGAGTTTCATTGATGTGTGATGTGTAGTTCTAAAGTTATACACAAATCTGGAGTTTATAAAAAAGTGCCACGCCCCTTATCCTACGCCCATAATATTGATTCATGCATTGGGCTCGTGTTTAGGCATGTATGCAAAGTTTCAGATCTCTAAGTAGTCGGGAAGTGGGTGAAAAATTGATTAGTAGATTTGACGACATACTGACATACCGCGCAAAGTGAAGTTAATAGAAAGCTTATAAAAATGTCTATTTCTTTATTTATTAAGAATTTTTGTTACTTTTATCTTTTAGTTTTATGTACTTTTATCTAAAATTATTTCTTTGATATAGAATACCGTAATCTGCTCTTCATATTGCTAAAGTTTATATCATAAACGTCTATAAATTTAACTAATTTCCTTTCTGCCTCTTTTCCGATTTTCTTACAGCACAACTGTCCTGTACATGAAATTCCTTGTACTTTGGGCCATTGTGATAACAGCCGATTTTATGTTTATGTTTCGTTTTGAATTTTTATGGCCTTTTTGGCTGCTTTTACGATCGGTACATGACTCTTTCAAATATAAAGGATTGGTAAGTAATGCACACCAGCAATTTTTCATTCACACATATGTCATCATACATTATTGCTTCCATTTGGCAGGCCTTTTCTGTGTTATTCGTATGCATTGCAATTACATCCGATCTGGTATGTTTATTCTTTATACCAGTGCATTGGTTACTATTTGCAGCAAGCACATATGTCTGGGTGCAATATGTTTGGCATACAGGTGAGCTTATAACCAGTATATATGTAAATACACAATTGGAGCCTTTATATACATACATATACTAATTTGCCTTTATATTTCCCGCACAGACAAAGGAATCTGCCTGCCCACCATAATATTATGGATGCTGTTTGTCTATTTGGAAGCTGGCATCAGATGGAAAGACAGTCGACATATGCCACATTTAGACTTGTGTCGACCCTTTGCAGCGCATTGGTAAATTTTGCTTGGAATATACAAACATATTTTAAAGTTTACCACAAGCGTTTCTTGCAGTTCAAAGTTGCTCAATTTATCAGCCATGTTCCACATTTCACTTTCGCTCAAAATTGAATCCAATCAATTTCAGTCGAAAGTGAACTGTGTAATATGGCAGTATATAAGCATATACTAGAAATATAACTAAGACCGATTCAATGTCTACTTACAGTATTGGGTACCCTGTCGTAACATTAGGCTTTGGCTTTAAGAGTTACGTTGGCTATCGCATGCGACAACGCAAGCAGCGCGAGGTCGCCAAAGAGAACGAATTCTATATGCAGCTACTGCAGCAGGCTTTGCCGCCGGACGAGACTCTCGACGAGGTGCAAGCTCTGGCTGCTGGCGGTGGCAATGGCGCCGTGACCAGCTCGTCGGCGCAGAGCACACAAAATGCTTCCCATGCAATTACCACAAATAATGTTGCGGTTGTGGCGTCCGCATCCGCGACGTCGCTAACGTCAATGGGCAATACCGCCAGTATCATTTTGACGGCAAACGGCACATTGGCGACAGCGCAGCAAGCACAAAACCATCATAATCAACAAAATCATCCGCATAATCAACTGAGTGATCATCACGTGCATCACAATCATAGCAGTAGTGGCAGCGGCGGCAACAGCCACAACAACAACAATACGATCAGTATAACGGCAAACAACACATCAGCAGCAGGTGCAACAAATGCCGCTATGAGCGCACTAACTGCCGACGATAAGAATTATATACAAATTGGCGCTGGTGGTGCGGGTGGCGGTGGTAATGCTTCTACTTGGAATGCTTTTCTGTTCTGTTTTACGCTGCTAAATTGACGCTTTTAGTGTTAGACACATAAGTGATTTTATTCATTTCATAAGTGATTTTAATTATAACGTTTTTATCTGCTTTTTTATTTAAAATCAATTTTATATTTATTACATTTTTGTAGTTTCTTTTTGACAATTGGAATCAATTCTTTTTTGAGCATTTGTCATTTGTTTTGATATCTTTCTAAATTGTATCTTTAAACTTCCATCTAGCATTAAAAATAGTTTTTCCTTAATATGCTTAAATTGTGCGCTTCATTTATTTATAGAAATTTAATTTTATTACGCTTAAAAATTCACCAAGTTTTAAAATTTTCTTAGTAATATCATACTAACAACTTTGAAAGTGAATTTTTAATAATTTGTATTTATTGCAGCGACAACTAACGGTCATATTGGTGGAGGTAGCAAAAGTCATCGTCGCAGCATGGATAAGGAGAGCAGGAACAGAGGCGGCGGAGCAGATAATAATGAGAGCAATTCAAAGCATAACAACAAAAGCGGCAACCACTATCAGCAGCTGCACGCGGATAGTGGTAATAGCAGCAGCAACAATAACAACAGCGGCAAGGATAAAACTGACTGGGAAGCTGGCAACCATTATCAAGTGCATCAAATGCAATCGCAGAACCTGAAGGAGAAACACGGTTGGTTCAATCAAATAGCGAAAATTTTTGATTTTTCTTTCTATAGCGAAACTGTCTTTTGTACTTTTTCGTTCTAGATGAGCATCGCGCCAGTTCGAATGCCGGCAATTCCAAAAAATCGAATGCAAACAATACTTCTGGAACGTCATCAAACATGGCCGTTAATGGAAATGCGTTGCAGTATGATGCGGAGGACGCTGTGGTGTTGTTGGAGCCCGTGGAAAAAACCAAAGGTGAATACAACAACAATAATTTTAGATTCTCAAACTTGTCTTCATCTTTTGCTTTTTCCGTGTGTAATTTAGGACGCCGCAACCGTTCTAAAAAGGATAATAGCAATACTTCTAAAGACAATCATCATCATCAGCATCACAACAATAGCAATAACAATAACAGCAACAACAACAACTCGCACAGCAACAATCATTCTAATCACGTACACAACAGCCATCAACAGAATAATAAGGAGGCAGCGGCTGTTGCTCCCAACAATAGTAATTCGGATGCTTCATCCGTCTCCTCGTCAGCTTCATCGACCAGCTCGACATCAGCGGCTTCTTCCAACGTCTCTACTTCGTCTACGTCGACCATCTCGAATTTAGCCTCTAAAATGGTCTCTAAAATTTGCGAATCGTGCCTCAAACTGGAGGCCGACATCAAGAAGTACCGCTCCGAGCTGAGCCACATGAAGCAAATCGAGAACGAGTTGCGGCAGAAGCTCGAATCGAATCTCACCACTAAATCCTGTTTGCAGGCCAAACAGAAGGAATGCGACGAACTGGAGAAACGCATACACGAACTAAACAATGCTCGCCACGCGGATATGCTCCAGCTGCAGACTGGCGAGCGGCGGCTGACCGAGGAGCGGCGCCAAAAGCAATCGCTGGAAGCGCAGCTGAACAACGAGAAGAAGGCACGAAAACTGGCTGAGGAGAAAGCGGCGCGACCCGAGTGTAGCATGCAATGCAAGCAACGCAAGCAGCAAATGGACGAGGATATTAAGCAGCTCCGTCGTGAGCTGAAGCTGGCTGAAGATGCAAAGCAGCTGGCCGAGCAAAATAGCCGCAAGCGCGAGCAAGAGGTGCGTGAATAAGTGCTTTGGAATCTATAACATTTTTTATGCAAACCTCTCCTTCACAGTTGCGCATGTTTGAGGCGGAGATACGCAATCGCGATTCGAATCAGGCGGGCACAGAAATGCTGATGAACGCGTTGGCAGCGATTCAGGACAAGAATTGTACGCTCGAGAAGAATCTATCGGCAGAGACGAGAGTTAAGCTGGACTTATTCTCAGCTCTAGGGGATGCCAAGCGGCAGCTCGAGATAGCAGAAAGTAGGTTGCTCAATCTTTGTTGTGTTTTGTTTCGCCATTTCATCCACTCCTTTCTCACTACTCTGCAGGTCGCCGTCGCGGCAAGGAGGATGAAGTACACGATCTCAAGGCAAAGATCGCACAGCTGCTCGCCGTCATGCCGACAGATTCGCTTTGCTTGCCCTCCTGCAGCTCGGCTGGAGCCAGCGCCATGTTGCGCATGAACGACACACCACCGCTGCAGGGCACGGGGCCTGGTCCGGCCTCGCCTATGCTGAGCAGTCTCGGCGCAGCGCAGCAAGCAGCTGCGTCGGTCGGCCATCAACTTAATGTACGTGTGGGAGGCAATGCGGGGCAGGAGTATGTGCAACAGGGGCCATCCGACTATGTGGGCGGTGGACAGTCGCAGCAGCAATGCGCGGGCGTGGTGCCGGTGTCGGTAGCCACGGCAGTGCTGGTGTCTGGCCCTTCGCCGGTGACGGGCGGTCCAGGCGGCTCGAATCTGGATCCCAATGCTACAGTCTACACGCCGAAAGGAGGACCCGGTGGCGCACCTGGCGGCAGTGGCGTGGTTGTGGGTAGCCCCGGTGATGCCTGACTAAATGCAGCAGCGACGGCAAATCATTTGCGACGACGTCAAGTTTGAGATTATTACTTTTAATTGCAACAACTACATCAGCGGCAGCAAGTGATGCCATTTGTCCATTTACGACTATGCAGCCGGAAACGGAAATGTTACAATAACAACAAACATCATACAATTAATAACTACCTTATTGAAACCACATCTACACAAACACACACACACATATTTGCAATGAATACGAATTGAAATTAGAAGAATGCAAATCTTTTAATTGGATTTTAGAACAACCAAGACAAGAAGAAAAATTGATAAGTAAAAAAAGGCTGTCCTGGCGTGCCTGCCGCGAACACATTTTCAGCCGGCTGTAGCAAATCAGCACAATGCGAATTGTTTCCATGAATTGTATGAGCTTTCCTTTCCCAAATTCTTTTCTTTGATTTCTTTTTTAATTGAATTAAAAATTTCAATGACATTTTGAAAATTTAACCAATGTTTTCCTTTTTATGGCCTTTGTTGGCCGAACCCTTGATTTTAAAAAGGCAGAGCAGAATAACGTTTGTTCCGGCACGGTGCTTGCCCAGGTTTTTTAATAGACAACAACAAAATCAGCTGATTGTTCCAATTTCTATGATTCTGCCAGATTAGTATTTTTATCGAATTTCATAACAAAACGGCCACTTGAAAAATATTTTGGCTGTGTTTCTCTATTCTTTCGAAAATACGAAAACCTTGTAATCATATCGTATTCCGTAATAATCTGCATGATCATGATTAGATAAGAATCCACTCGGGCTTCACGTAACTTTGGATTAACTTTGTGGATTAACTTATTTGGCCAGTTCGATAGAAAACGATTTGAAAACAAATTTACCTTTCGCACGCTCGCACTTATATCTTATATCAACTTCTACTTTCACGCCACTATCAGCGTGCCTAATATTTTTAACAATATTTTCATAAAATTTGCCAACGAACGATTATTTATTCCTCATAACAGGAACTTTCGATTTCGTTCATTGGTGGGGGTCGAAAGGAACTTTAATCCACCCCTTGCTCTTGCGCAGAGATGCGAAACAAAAAAATTTGCCGGGGTAACATGGTCTTACAAAATTAAAATATCTAAACCACTTTGATATTTGGTCAGTCATTTCCATTCGTGTCTGTGTTACCATACATACAAATATTCTCTAACTCATGCTCACGTTTGGCTTCAATCAACTGACCGCGTAGAAGCCGCATTACAAGCACTGAACACCAAAGATGTTAAAACATCTTTGCTGAACACACACTAAAAAGCGTCCCGTCGTCCAGCAACACAAGCAATGCTGACAGCTGACTGATAACATAGTGGAATAATATCAAGTGAACCAGATAGCAATGACATTCTATTCTCGTACCCAAGACTGTCAGTTGCGTTGTCAAAAATATTAACCCGTTTTCAGTTTGTGTTTTGAGTTTGCGGTTGAAGAAAAAAGTAAAAAGAAAAAAATATCAATGCCGAACTCTTGCCATTTGTGCAAAAGTCCGCTTTTACACGATGCGACTCGGCCCCGGCGATTTTTTCGCATTCCGCTTTGAAATCGCGCATAGCTTTTACACGATGCGACTCGCTCCACTTCACATATTGACACAGAGTTTGCAGCTGGTTTTATTTGTGTAATTTGTAAACATTTAAAGCACTTATTCCACTCTTTGCTCATTTTCTTCTTTATATTTACTTTTTTGCGTAAAATTCTGTTCTGTTTCAGTTTATTTGCAATACGTATTCACTCGATTTCAAGTTTTAATTTACAGTCGACAGCGCGAAGCGCGAAAACGAATAAAGAGGAACGTCAGAAAATCAGAAAATCGCAGCACAATCGCTGCCCGAGCGATTTTGCGCGTTCCCCTGTCGTTTCACCCCTCTTTCCTACATTCTTCCGTGTCTCCGGGGCCGAGTCGCATCGTGTAAAAGCGGACAAAGCACTTACGATGCAGCGATGCCGATGTTTTCTGTGCCTAACGATGAAGATTTGCGACGAAAGTGGTTAAGAGTATGCAATACCACTTTTCCATCCTCAGCGCGTATTTGCGCTAACCATTTTGAGGAGAAGGAGATCTTAGGCAGTAAGAAATGTTATAAAAAATGTAACACGTGCTGGTTATTAATACTTTCATTCATTACTGAAAATAAAAATTGTTTGGCACGTAAAAACGTTGAGTACCTTTTTTGTACTAATGTCTCGGATGGGTTAAGACATATAACGAAGAAGGAGAAAAGAAAAATCAAAAAATTTTTTGACAGTCTTGGGTACTTCAAGCTATCTGGTTCACTTGATATAATTACACTATGACTGATAACAGCGATAAGAGCGATATCAGGTCACAATAGACGATGGCCAGATACCAGAATTGCCAGCAACCATTGAAATTGTATGCAATTATAATAATACACCTAGCGAAATATTTATATGTGCAAAAATATTTTAGAAATTTTTTTTGTCCAGAAGAGTTGTATGTGATTTTCATATATATGGAAATGTTTGCCAACGTGTGGGGTTTACTGTCATATCCATTATTCAATTCGTTTGATCTATTGCGGTACCGTTATTTCGAAAGAAGCGCCGCGGTTGCTGTCAGCTGAAGGAAATAATTATATGTGCAAATTGATTAGTGCTATATTTTAAGTGATTTTGGACTGAAAGTGTTGATTTTTTTTGTAAAATTTCGGTTTGCTGGAAGTTTATAAGAAGGTAAAATTATTTTATAAAGAAAACAATAAAATTTTTTTGATAATATAAAAGTTTTCAGAACACTATGGCTCGTGGCACCAGTTTTTATGAAAATGAGCGAGGCTCTTAATGAATCTGGCATGAAAATAGAAAAAATTGCTGCAACAACGAATTGCCAACAAAACGCAATCCGAAATATTTTAAATAACATTCAAAACTACGGTACATGTAAGCGAAGTGGAAGAAAACCAGTGGTTAGCGAAAGGGACAAAAGGGAAATTCGGCGCCTTGCCGTGTGCAGGAACCTCTGCGCTTTTCAAATTAAAGGTGAACTGGGACTCGAAGTAACAAAGCACAGAATTAAACAAATTTTGCATCAAAGCGAAAATGTTTAGTATGAAAATCGAAGCGCCAAACCCAGACTTTTACCCGCCATAAGCAATCGCGGCTTCAATTCGACGAAACATGTAAATTTTGTGAAGTGGAGTGATGAAATGGGATGTTTAGCGACGAGAAGAAATTCAACCTGGACGGCTCGGACGATTGCCAAAAATATTGGCGAAATTCTAGGCGGCCATGGCAGATGCGTTACTCTCGCAATTTTGGCCTCGGGTCCCTTATGGTATGGGCTGGTTTCGGGTACCATGGAAAGACCCCAATATGCTTTATATCCCATTAAGCCAATGCGGCTATGTATATAGAGCTCCTGAACGACGTGATGCTGGATTTTGCTGAGGATTTCTGTGGGGAGTCCTGGACTTTTCAACAAGACAATGCGCCAATACACCCGGCAAAGATTAGAAAAGAGTTTTTGAGTAAAAAACCATACCCTTATTGCAATGGCCTGCTGTGGGTTCAGACTTAAATCCCGTAGAAAACCTATGGAGCATTTTTACAAAAGCAATTTTACAAAAATTGACGCTCTCAAAGGACTCAAAACCGCGCTCAAGGAAGAATGGGCCAAAATTGATGATTCTGTGCTGCATTCGTTGATTAATTCACTGCCATTTCGATTAAGACAAGTTATTTATAATGGTGGGGGCTACACCAAATATTAAAATAGCATTTCCTGTTTAGTTACGTATTCTTCTTATTTTTAGCGAATTTAATTTGTTTTTGCACATATAAATATTTCCTTCAGAGTATTGGAAGTTTATTTTACTATAGTTTTAAGAGCGGAATGAATGAAGCCTGCATATATTTTTCAAAATCAATGTCACATAACTGTTTGAATAAAAATATGAATTTGAAAAGAAAGAATATTTTGTACGTTAAATTTCGATAAATTGCTTTGCACATATAATTATTTCGGTACGTGTAATTGCTTTTGTTCTTTGTTCTAATTTATTTCTTATTGATTTGACATTTAACAAAATTAATAAAATATTTTATACGTTTTAAAAAAATTGTGTTTTATTTGTAAAAATTATTAGGTTCACATTTGCCGAATGCTGAAAATGTAATGAAATACAATTCATAGGCAGACAAAGTTCTGCTCAAATCCTTTGTAATTTTTGCAAATAATGCGTTTTTTTTCCCATCATAAATGTAGAATGTTTTCGGGCCGGAACTTTGAATGGCTTAAAAAATTCTTTTTATTCTCAAGGTACAAAATTTATGGAAAAAAGTACGGTTTAAAAAAAATTTGGTACGTTTTTATTATCGCCCAACCCAACCCTGGCCGCGCACATTAGAGTTGAAAACGATCTATAGTGGCACTACTCGATAGTTTCGATAGTTTCCTGGATAACTATCGGATCAAAAAAACCTATTAAAAATGATTAAAAGCTCAGATATAAACTTGTCGAACATTTTATTAATTTTACTATTTATAACAAACAAAAATTTGTACACATGTAAATACATTAAAGGAACATTTCACGTTTTATAACAGCAAATAAATGAAAAATAATAGTAAAATATAAAATTAATGATAAAAATCAGACAGTTAATGTTTGTATTACGAGATCAATCCATCACCCATTTGTTTGTTTTAAGAAAAAGAAGCATGTTAACATTTTTTGGCTTCAATGAAGACCGCCTATCAGAAACAATTAATCCAGCCTTCTAAACATTCGCTCAGATTCTGTTGAAGTTGCTGGTATACAAAAATATCGCGTTGCATAATCCATAATCTCCTTCCAATCATTTGCGTTGTTCTGAAAAGTATGAGTATGTTAATTTAAAGTAAAGTTATTTGGTTCGTAAGACAAAGCCAAACATGTGCTTACCCTCCAATATTCCATCGGGTCACAGTGTTGTGATGCATTTGGTTTTTCAAGATACTGGCGAGTTATAATGATGGCATCTGCTCTATTTGACTTGACCTTATCTTCAAGTTTTTTATAAGCTTTATATTAACTTCACTTTCTGTCCGCGGTATATCAGTATGTCGTCAAATCTAGTAATCAATTTTTCACCCACTTCCCGACTACTTAGAGATCTGAAACTTTGCATACATGCCTAAACTAGAGCCCAATACATGAATCAATAAATTTTATGGGCGTAGGATAAGGGGCGTGGCACCCCCATACAAACAAAATTTTTGATATCGATTAGCTTTGGAACTAAAGGCCGTGCAGCATTGAAATTTCGTATGCAGTCGCCTCTTGGATGTGTCGTCCCACTGGTAAAATTTTATGGGCGTAGGATAAGGGGGCGTGGCACCCCATACAAACAAAATTTTTGATCTCGATTAGCTTTGGAACTAAAGGTCGTGCAGCATTGAAATTTCGTATACAGGCCCCTCTTGGATGCTTCGTCCCACTGGTAAAATTTTATGGGCGTAGGACGGGGGGCGTGGCACTTTTCAAGCAACTACACACGGGTTTCAGTTTATAATTATAGGTAGGTACACCAGGTACACCACACATCAATGAAAAACGATAGGAACTTACTCGCCGCGCCTTGCAAGCAAAACAACAACAACTCATCGCGCCACAAATATGCCACGAATATTAGGGTCGATCACAGCCGTATTATTTGTTAAATTAAGGATATGACATATGACGATAGGAAACACTGTGAATACCCTAAATATTGTGTACTGCTCTGCAAGTTTTAAATTCTTTTTGCGAAAAATTTCAGAGCTCTAAAATTTAATTTATGGAAGACTAAAAAGTAGAAAATAAAATTATATAAAAAAAAACTTTTTAAAAATAAGCTTTAATTTATTTAATGTACCTACTAAAAAGTTGAAAATAAATTGTTTACAAGTCACCTGTATCTTACTATCAATAAAAGCTTGTGCGCTCAATATCCATATTCAAAATATCTTTCATTACTAGAATCTATTTGCAAAAAATTATTTAAATAAAATATTGTGGTAACTGGTTGACAAATATTGAACACATGAGCGCACATGCTTTTATTAATAATAAGATACAGGTGCCTTTGAAACAATTTATTTTCTACTTTTTAGTACATTAAATAAATTAAAGCTTATTTTTAAAAAGTTTTTTTTTATATAATTTTATTCATATGCACATTCTGTAAAGTTGTCCTGCTTGGTAGTGCATACGGAGGATCAAGACGCTTGACAAATTCACGGAAACCACTGTCTTCAACTATTCGGAAAGGTTGTATATCGGTGGCAATCATCCACATTAAAGCGTTATCTAACTGACGTTTGCGGGCCGAATTACGGTCATAGCCATCCCCTTTATTAAATAAAATTATATAAAAAAAATGTGTGCGTCTCGGGACGCTCGACAGAAGTGATAACTTAAACTAATCCAAGTTAAACTATTTAATATTGAAATTTTTTAACTTGAGAAAAGCTTAGGTTATTACTTAAATTTCATGCATGTCAACATGATAATGTGAGGAAAGGTTATTCATCAATAAAATCTTTTATTGATTATAAAATATATTTAATTCTCAGTTACAATTCTTCAATATGTACATTAGAATTTTGTGTAAGTATATTATTAGTATCATTATTCAATCCTATAAAAGTAACAATTGGCTTATGGTAGCTATAATAAGCAACGAAATTTTTACATTGTATGTCATCTAAAAATCTTGCAAAGACTGCATCAAGTACAGTTCCATGACTTGTTGTAGCTTCTTCTGGCTTATTAATCATTTTCAATTGTAGTTTGGATTGTAGAAACGATACTAAATTTTTAGCTCGATCAGCAGCAAAATTAACATTAAAATCTCCAGTCAAAATTAACGGAATTTTATGATAATTTTCATTAAGTAAAGCAGAACCTTCTAGTGTATAAATTAAAAGCTGTTTATGAATAAATTGAATGATACTTGAAATACTTTGGTTTGGAGATATAAGTATATATATTGACAATAATAAGGAGATTCTGCAATGTTCCGAGAATTATCTTCTGCTTGTTTCATCATATTTTTTATAATCACTTTCAAAAACGGTGGTAGCAAAGAGTATGTTAATATAATAGAGTGCGCATCTCATAAAATTTTGGCTCGTCCTCTCAGAGAACCGCTCTGCTACAAGAAATTCCAAACTCAAAGTAAATATAACGAGGGCTGCTTACTGTGAGAAAATTCTCCCATTTTGTGGGAATTCGAACTCTTTTTCTACATATTCTTAACAAAATGCTGTTGTTTTGTATTACAGCATTTTGGAACTCAGCCATACTGTTTTATTTATTGATTTATGTTTTTTACTACCATTATTTTGAATGAAAATGTGGCTGAAGTGCCAATTCCCATGGGAGAATTTTTTAAGCATTTGAGGGAATTGGCTTTGACTGAGTTTGCACCCCTGATCGCACGACTCAATGGCTTGGTTCGTTCGGTTTTCGTACTCAAATGAGCCGAACTAGCATTTTTTGCGGCTGATTTTCGTATTTTGCATGGTGTTATGAAAGTCGTGTGCATGTGCTCTTCTTCTGCATGTCGGCAGCTCAGCCAACAAAAGCGTCTGTCCGAAAAACAGCTAAGCGCTGTGGGTTAGAGTGAGAGAGGAGGGGCCCGCGTACCGCTGCCGTATGCGTGAGAGAGAGGGAAGCCAGACAGACTGGCACCGTAACGCGTTACGTAACGAAGCGGTTTACCCTCCCATAAAAAGTTATCACTTCAAAAAACTTTTTAAAAATAAGCTTTAATTTATTTAATGTACTAAAAAGTAGAAAATAAATGGTTTTTAAGTCACCTGTATCTTACTATCCATAAAAGCTTGGGGCGCTCATGTGTTCAATATTTGTCAAACAGTTACCACAATATTTTATTTAAATAATTTTTTGCAAATAGATTCTAGTAATGAAAGATATTTTGAATATGGATATTGAGCGCACAAGCTTTTATTGATAGTAAGATACAGGTGACTTAAAAACCATTTATTTTCTACTTTTTAGTACATTAAATAAATTAAAGCTTATTTTTAAAAAGTTTTTTTTTATATAATTTTATTTTCTACTTTTTAGTCTTCCATAAATTCAATTTTAGAGCTCTGAAATTTTTCACAAAAAGAATTTAAAACTTGCAGAGCAGTACACAATATTTAGGGTATTCACAGTGTCTCCTATCGTCATATCCTCAATTTAACAAATAATACGGCTGTGATCGACCCTAATATTCGTGGCATATTTGTGACGCGGTGAGTTGTTGCTATTTTGCCAGCAGGGCGCGGCAAGTAAGTTCCTATCGTTTTTCATTGATGTGTGGTGTACCTATAATTATAAACTGAAGCCCAAGTGTGTAGTTGCTTGAAAAGTGCCACGCCCCTTGTCCTACGCCCATAAATTTTTCCAGTGGAACGACACATCCAAGAGGCGACTGCATACGAAATTTCAATGCTGCACGACCTTTAGTTCCAAAGCTATTCTATATAAACGATTTTGTTTGTATGGGCGGTGCCACGCCCCCTTATCCAGTGCCCGCCTTATTTTCTCAGTAGAAGGATATGGATATGTAGTAAGTTCCTACCGAGTTTCATTGATGTGTGATTTGTAGTTCTAAAGTTATACACACGCCCCTTATCCTACGCCCATAAAATTTTACCAGTGGGACGACACATCCAAGAGGCGACTGCATACGAAATTTCAATGCTGCACGACCTTTAGTTCCAAAGCTAATCGAGATCAAAAATTTTGTTTGTATGGGGGGTGCCACGCCCCCTTATCCTACGCCCATAAAATTTTACCAGTGGGACAACACATCCAAGAGGCGACTGCATACGAAATTTCAATACTGCACGACCTTTAGTTCCAAAGCTAATCGAGATCAAAAATTTTGTTTGTATGGGGGGTGCCACGCCCCCTTATCCAGTCCCCCTTATTTTCTCAGTAGAAGGATATGGATATGTAGTAAGTTCCTACCGAGTTTCATTGATGTGTGATTTTTAGTTCTAAAGTTATACACAAATCTGGAGTTGATAAAAAGTGCCACGCCCCTTATCCTACGCCCATAAAATTTTACCAGTGGGACAACACATCCAAGAGGCGGCTGCATACGAAATTTCAATGCTGCACGACCTTTAGTTCCAAAGCTAATCGAGATCAAAAATTTTGTTTGTATGGGGGGTGCCACGCCCCCTCATCCTACGCCCATAAAATTTTACCAGTGGGACAACACATCCAAGAGGCGACTGCATACGAAATTTCAATGCTGCACGACCTTTAGTTCCAAAGCTAATCGAGATCAAAAATTTTGTTTGTATGGGGGGTGCCACGCCCTTTCATCCTACGCCCATAAAATTTTACCAGTGGGACAACACATCCAAGAGGCGACTGCATACGAAATTTCAATGTTGCACGACATTTAGTTCCAAAGCTAATCGAGATCAAAAATTTTGTTTGTATGGGGGGTGCCACGCCCCCTTATCCAGTGCTCCCCTTATTTTCTCAGTAGAAGGATAGGGATATGTAGTAAGTTCCTACCGAGTTTCATTGATGTGTGATGTGTAGTTCTAAAGTTATACACAAATCTGGAGTTTATAAAAAAGTGCCACGCCCCTTATCCTACGCCCATAAAATTTATTGATTCATGTATTGGGCTCTAGATTAGGCATGTATGCAAAGTTTCAGATCTCTAAGTAGTCGGGAAGTGGGTGAAAAATTGATTACTAGATTTGACGACATACATACCGGATGTGAACCTAATATAAAGCTTATAAAAAGAAGTAAATTTTGGCAACGGGGCTCGCAGATTTTTCATAAGTTGGATGCGCCCGCTTAAGGTGGTCAAGCAACTTTGAAGTGTTTCCACTCGTTTTATACTCTTTGCTGCACAAATTACATTTAGCGCACTTTCTATTATTCGTAGGTTTAAAAAATGTCCATACTTCCGAGCTACCTTTCTTTTTCTTGCTGGCCAGGTCTTCGCAATCACTGCCGCCATCAGTTCTGTGGTCATATGCAATAACGACTTAAGTCGAAAACAACTGTTTCGAGAAAATGCAATTCGAAATTTGAAAAACAAGTGTGCACATCAACATAAGTGCATGTGTTTTTTTTAAATAACTTTTTTTCTGAGATGGGTACAGATACCGGGGTTTGAACAAAATATGCGCATCAACGTCAGGAATACAGTGGTAACGTCAACTCAATTTCGTCTTAAGTCGACTTAAGTCGTTATTGCTTTTGACCACTGAGTTGTTGCAATTTCCTTGCCACTGCTTGCCATTTCAAAGGTACCAACACCACCAGAAATGCCTAAATATACATGGTAAAAACAAAGAATAAGAAATTGTTGGTTTATACCTATCATATTTCATTATTATTAATTTTACTTACCAGCAGCCCGCCGACGCAACCAAATTCGCGAGAGTTCAAACTGTTGATGTGCGTTCAAAAAGCCATCTCTCGATACTATCGATGGTGACGAAAACCATCGATAGTGAAGTGGAAATGAAAACGATCGATACTATCGATAGTGCCATCGATAGTTTTGCAGCTCTAGCGCACATGTCCGAAGGAATTTGGGTTTTCTTTAAAATTGTGTGGAAATCGTGAAAAAGAAATAATTTAATAGAAGCTTCTAATTTGGTAAAAGAATAAGAAAATGGCAATAGAAGTGAATAAACCCAAAAGAAAGCGCAAAAGTACAGAAAATGAAGATGGAGAAATGGCGGTTCCAAAGAAAATGCCAAAAAAAGTAAAGTCTCCCAAGAAGAAGCAAAAGAATCAGTTCATTGCTACCGCAGAGCAACAGGAGGAGAATGATGCGCATCTGGAAGAGGAGGAGATTGATGAGAAAGATGCCACCGCAATAGAGCAAAATGAGGATGTGGATCGAGATTCTGGCTTTGAGGGAACTAAATTCTCGAAAGATTTTAAAATGCTCAACTTCCGTGCAAAATTGCGGGGCAACAATTTTATAACAGGTTGCAGCGACATTTACACTACTTTTCATTCTGATAACTAATGCATTTAAAATTTTGTAGAATTACGGCACTTCCTGCACTTGACGCAAACGCGTCCCAAGTTGGTGGCGAAGTACATTGAGAAACGCGGCAAGCCACTGGAACTCGCAGAGGCGCTGGAACGCGTCGACAAATCGAACGTATTGCATGTGGCGTGCGTATGCGAGGCATTGCAACTGGTCACTATGGAGATTGTCTCTAACCAGAAGCAGTTAATGGAGTCAGCCGTGTATGCGTGCCGCTACTTCCTTAAGTCGCACGGCGGTGTGCTGAACCAGTTGCTGCAGTCCGTGCAACTGCAACATCGTCGCATAGCCCTAAAGCTGCTGACGGCTATTGTTTGCGTCGACCCGCAATTAGGACGGCAGTTGTTGAGCTCTTACGACATTCTCTCCAACGTGAAGACTATTGAGGACTTCTTATCGCACTCCAAGTTTGAGTTGCAGCAGGAGGAAACGGTGCGCAAGTGCTTCATACACTTCGTGCTCGCCTACTTGGTGGATGGCAACACGCTACTCATACGTAACATAATAGATCGCGGCACAGTCATACGCGCACTGGCCTCGGGACTGCTGTATGATGACCATGTGACGGTGTGTGTGGTGCTGAACACGCTGCGTCAGTACGTGCTACAGAGCGGCGAAATCTCCAAGACGAAGAAGATACACGTTTTCGATTTGGATTGCTGTAAGCAATTGGCGCGCCTTTACGACTGGTACGGGCCGAAAGTATATGCGGCTAAATGCGGTGGGAAGCATGCGACTACCGCCAACGGAAACTTGACGCAGGAGCAGTTGGCGTTGCTGGTGGAAGGCACAGAGCGAGATGCTGTGGCAGCTGCCGTGCATGAATTTCTATTGGTATTGCTGACGTCACGCAAGCACGGCATTACTTTCGATGCGGTTGTACATCTTCGGCAGAAGCACAATGTCATACAGGGTGAGTCTCTGTCATACGGGATTGCGCTTCAACCGTTTTAATCCAAATTTAAAATTTTCTTCTTCCTGCCAGGCAAGCTGATTGGCTTTCTGTACAAGCCCTGGTGCGATGAGCGCAAAATAGAGCTGGTTATTAAAATTCTGCACGCTTGCCCGGATTTGGCCCGCCACACGGTGCGCAACTTCGCAGGCATTGTTAATCCGATGCGCACACCACAGAAAAACTGGGTACAGGCTGTGGATTTCCTGGCGCGCATCATAGGCACACTGCACCCGAAGTTGCTGCGCGGTGCACTGGAGCAAATCACGCTCACTGACTGCACCTACTGGATCAAGGATATTTGTCTGCCCATCGAGACGCTTGTGCTGCTGACGGGCTCTAAGATGCTACGCCACGCCAATTACAGCTTTCGGCTCGCCACCGTCCGCTTGCTGCTGGCCATGTTCGAGCAACACTCAAATTACATGTGCGCCATACGCAAGCGCGAGCAGGCGCGCGGTGACAACACGCTGCGCCGCTTCAAATTCGACATACTCAATCACGTGCTCGTCAACTTCCCTACCATCGAGGACATACTCTATTCGCTGTTCATGACGACGCAAGCGTCCGAGGGTGATGCAGCAGTACTCGCGCAGTTGGAGGTCACGCTCGATCTGGTGCTGGTGATCTGCAAAGAGAATCGCTCCTTTGTGAATAAAACAAGCACTATTTTAGATTACCTCAAACTGCTGCGTCCGCTTTACGCAAACGACGATGTGCCTGCGGCGGAGCAAGCGAACATAAAGTTGGAGCTGAAGGCTGTTAAAGCGATTTTGCTGCTTTTCCCGAAGGCTTTGGAGCCCCACGAGGAGCTTTTCAGCAGCGTCCTAAACTCGTTCATCAAGGCTTTTGTATACGGCAAGCCCGAGGTACAACGGGAGGCGGGCGCGCTTCTACGTGGCATTTTTAGAAATACCGGACTCTTTGATTCTGGCGAGTTGGAAATTGATTTGTGGCTAGAACCATTGCGCTTCGCTGATGCGGAAACGTTAAATGTGGTGACGCAAGTTTTCAACGAAGTGCTGCAGGTGAGTGCGACTTTTATTTCGTCCCTTGGCCTCTTTTATAATATTCATAATCCAACAGGTCACCAACGCCGAAGTAGACACACCCAAAACCGCCGAGACCATTAGCAACAAGCAGAATCAGCAGCGACTCTTTGAAAACATCGAAAATGGGCTGTCAGTGCAGGCGCGCATAGAGACACTCGCCATCAGCAAGTTGCTGCCGCTCATCTGCAAGGGCGTCGAGATAGTGCCTCCGCTGGACAAGTATCTGGAGACCGTGTGTCTGTTTATGTATCACTACTACCCCATGCCAGAGTATGTGATGCAGCTATACGACATGGAGTTTAGCAGCCTCAAGCAGTACATGCGGAGTTGGCTACCCGCAAAGGACGCTGCACCCCAAGCACTCGCTGGCGAAATATCGGAAAGCATACCCCACCTGCTGGAGGTGCAACTGGCAATTTTGGAGGGCAAGCGGAAATTTGAGGACATCTTCGCTAAATCAGCTACAGATGAAAGCCCACTCGAGCTGGAGCTCAACGGCAAAATGGTGCAGTTGAAGAGCGTGCTGCGGCATACGCGTCTGCTGCTGATATACATGCAGCAGGTTCTGTTTGTGGTGGCACAGCTTGTGGAGCAGCACAGTCTGCAGCGTGTGCAGGCCGAGCGAGCGGCGACATTTCTCAACAGCTGCCTGCATATCATGCGCCAACTGGAGGAGGCCGCCGCTGATGACGACGAAGGCGCTGCTTGGCAGCAAACCGAAGCGGGTGAGAGTGCGCAGGAGCGTGTGCCCTTGCTCAGTCAAGCCCTCAAGTACATCTTCAGCGTGCGCCTTACGTACATACGTAGTGCGGAGCTGTTCAGCGCCGCCGATGAGACGCATCTGAACTACATGCACTTCCTCTGCTCACTGACGGCGCAATGTAGCTCTCTGCCGCACTTCGACGATTACGCCGGCAACTATCGGTTGAAGCTGGTGAAGGCGGTAGCCATATCATTGCATTCGCTGGAGCATACTAGAGCACAGAGCGACAAACTCGGGGATTGCATCAAGCTGGTGGAGGCCTTCAGATTGAGCGCGGAAAACTGCCAAGAGGTGCTAGAGGTGATGACCGCGTCGCACCTGAAATACGGCGACTTCTTCACGGCCAACAGTTTGCAGAAGAGCTTCTACTATGAGCTGCTCGTGTGCGTGCTGCAACGCTTGACAGTTCTGCAGCGCACCGTGCACTGCGACGCCTTTCTGCGCTGGTTCGCCAAACTCTACACAAGCTGCGTGCGTAAGCTGGGCACGGAAGTGAATCTGGAGCTGCTGGAGCAAGCCTTACACGACTTTCTGCTCGTCTCGCACCAACTCATACCGCGCCTGGATGTGAAATGCTTCGAATGCATGTTTGTGGAGCGCAAGCTGAGCAAGTGCAGCATCAAGCTTGCCTGTCTGCTGCTGCAGCGCGACGCCAAACTGCACGCGCCTTTCGCCGAGTTGTTGGCGGAGCACACGCAGCAGAAGGAGCTGATCTATCCGCTGCTGGACGTAGCCTTCCGCAAGCAGTTGCCACTGGACGACGCGCTGCTGCAGCGCATCTACCAGGCATATAAAAGTGGCTTCATGAAGACAATTGAAAAGCCGCAGAAGGCGGCCGTCATCTATCGCGAGCACGTGGAGTGCAGCATGGCGCTGGTGGCGCGCTGCATGCCGCGCTCGGAGTGTGTCGACTTCTGCAACAAGAACTTCAAATTCGACAGCATCGAAACGTACCAAATGCGTCTCGTGCACGCCATCTACAAGAAGGCGCTCGCCGCGCTCGAGCCGGAAGCGCACGCGCAGCGCAGCGGCATCTGCGTGAATTTCGTGCAGCTGCAAGTGCAAATGTTGGCGATGGAGCTGAAGAAGCAGAGCGCCGTGGACATGCCCAAGCTGGAGCTGTTCGCCTACTTTCTGCACGATTGGTGGCAGCAGCAGGCGCCCGAGGAAGCACCCGACTACACGAAGATACTGCAGAGTCAGAACTGGTTCAATTTCTGTAAGGCGTGCCTGCGCGTGGGCATGCAGCTGCCGGAGGCGGAGGCTGAGCTGCCGCAGACGGATGCCGTGCACGGGCTGCTGCTGCAGCTGCTGGCCCACATGTGCGACCAGCTGTATGTGAATTACAGCGTGGAGGAGCAGACGGCTGCAGAGCCAGCGGAGCCGGCGCAGCTCTTCGACATGATCTTCACGCATTCCAAGTTCTATGACATTGTGCTGCAGCAGCCGCGCCAGCAGCCCACGCAAGTAAAGACCGCCGTGCTGCAGCTACTGTTCACGCTGGCGAGCAAGAGCCCCTCCGCGTTGCAGCACACGCAAATTCCCATTGTGCTGGGCGCATACCAGGCCAGGCTCCACACAGCCGATCGATACGCCTTGGCGCTGCTGCAGCTGTACGAGTTGCACGGCTGCGGCCTGCAGCAATACCGGCCTTTCATTTGGGGCGAAAGCGCCGTCGCCTGCTACGCGTTGCGTGCCGGCGAGGAGGAGCGCGCCAAGCTGACGCAGCAGGAGACCTCTATAGAGCAGGTCATGGCGCTAATAGACCGCCAAGTGTGCGAGTACACCATCGAACACTTTCCCATTTGGCGCAAGTTGCAGACGTTGCAGCAGTTGCCCACCGTGGAGTTTGCCAATCCAGCGCTTAAGGCGCGCACCTTTGGCACGAATGCGCTGGAGCGACGCATCGAGTTGGCGGAAGGCGACAAAGCTGCCGCCTCCCTCACATTATTCGACACCAGCGAACTGCGCCTGTGTCCCCAGCGCGACGGCACGTACGAGCAGTGCTACGATCCTGCCTTTTTCGTGCCGCTCATGAGCCTATGCTTCGCACCCGAGGCGTATGCGCACCCCGCGCGACCCGTGCAAAACGGTCTGCTGGCGCTCAGCTTCGCCGCACTCTCCGCCCAGGACAAGGAGCTGCGCCTGGCAGCGGGCGGCGCGCAGCTGCGTTACCGCGCACATTTCGAACAGAGCAAGTTCTTCGAGCGCCCACTCTGGATACAGGCCTACGAAAATATACAGGCGGGCCTGAGCGATCTGCGCGTCGCCTGGCTGAAGCACAAGCACAACAGTGGCACGCCGCGCGTACCCTACATCGCCGGCCTGTTCGTCGCCAAGACGTTCAATTTAACCAACGAGCCGCAGCATCTGCTCTACAAGCAGCTGACCATGTACTTGCGCCTCAAGAGCAGCTTCAACTTCCAGTGCGTGCCCGAGTTCAACGTGCTCTTTTACTCGCCGGAGGTGGAGCATCACACCTTTCGGCAGTTCATCGTCGACGTCATACGCAACGGCATCAAGTGCAGCTCGGACCTGTTCCTGTTGGTCACCACGAACACCTTCAAAGTGCTGATGGGCTTCTACGGCAGTACAATGTCGACGCTGGAGCTGAATCTGCACATACTGGGCGTCTTTTCGACGTGCGTAAAGATTCCCGCCTCCTCGAAAATCATGATCGAGCAGGTGGGCGTGCTGTCCTGGCTGAGTAGCATCATCAGCGCCATTGAGTTCCATCAGTTCGACATCATCGAGGGACTCATCAGCATACTTAGCAATCTGTGGTACGCGTTGCGTGCCAACGCCCTGGAGTTCCACAACTTCGCGCACCTCTCGCTGGACATACACCGCCTGGTGCTGCTGCTGCTGCCGCATCTGTCGGCGCGCATATCGCCGGCCAACTTCGCGCGCCTGCTTAACGTGCTCAACAAGACTGCCGTGTCGCCGCACCAGCTGGCCGTGTCGGAGACGCAGCTCGCGCATCTGATCGACTGCGCTCAGAGGCACTACGGCGCCCCGCTTGTGCACTGCATCAATAATCTGAAGACGTATGGTGGCGCAGGTGCGGCTCCACATGTCGACTACTGCCAGCAGCTGCACGCGGAGCAGCCGCAGCTCGATGCTAGCGCAATTTTGGCGCTCTCGAGTCTCCGTGCCTATACCATTGGCTGGCGCCAGGAGCGCGCACAAGCGGCGTCAAAGTAGTTTCGGTAATGTTGGCCACGATTTCACAGTACTCATTTAAATTAAATTTTTAACACATTTGGTAATTTTAATAGAAGTTTGTTTTTGAATTGTGAACGATTTAATTTCCAAATCAATTTAAATGGGCACTGTGCAATTGCTTCGTATTGATAATGTTTTTAATGTTTACATCAGTTGCAAATTGTTAGCAGTTATGTTTAATTTACGCTTAAGAGTCAATAATATTTGTATGCATTTTAATTAAGCTCAGTTCTATGTGTTTTCTTCTTTCCCCTTGCCAGGAATGGGCAAGCGACTTGTAACTTGCTCCCAGGGTTCAGTTATTTTCGGGCGATTTCTTATAAAAATATTAGTAACAGAAGAGTCAAGCCACAAAATCCGGGTATTGCATATAAGAATAATATCTATACAAGAAATGCAATACAATGCCACCGAAAACTGAAATGAAAGAGTTATTTTACTCAAAAACTGGTCGCTGTTGGATAAGCTCGACAATCGACACTCACTCACTACAATCAGTCGCATCAGAATGCCGGACAGCATATTTTTGCCATCGTAGGTTTCTATAATGGATTCCAGCATTTCAAACAGAAGCATTAAATTCATCAAAAGATACGGCCACATAAATTCGGTGTCTCTCTGTCGAAAGCAAACGATCAGATTGATGTAAAATATCTTCACTATAAATTAATTGTAAGTTAGTTTCTAAACTAGATTTGATCTTTTGTCTTACCTTATACAACCCGTAAAGCCAACAGAGACATAGGGCCAATGAGATGCATGCCACCAGACAACCCACAATTGGTTGTCTTGTATCCAGATCTGTAAAATTATGAAAATATTGTGATACATTTCTTCATGTGATTTACAACTCTATTCTGGCGGGAGTCACAAAAATCACATTTCAATGTCAGCCAATTGTGGATTTTCTTTCACTGTACGGCGGAGCTACTTACTGAGTGCATATTTTATAGTTGGATACGAGTGTCTTGCTACAGCCACCGTTAGATCCACCACAATCAAAGCGTATAGAAACAACAGGCCGTAGGTCAGAACGAAACAGACTCTTCGTAGCCGGAATTTCAGAATCACCGCTTCGTAGGTTGTGCGCCTTCTACGAGACGAACTGGTGGTACTATTTTGCTCAGATTCTGCCGTTTTTCTGTTTTTGATTGATTTTGCTTGTGCAAGAAAATGTTTGAAATTTTAATGCTCATTGTCATTTCTTGAAAAGTTTAAAAAAAAAATTTATATTTCGATTTAGTTACTAAAATCGAAAAATGTACAGGTTCGCTCAGAGGAAATGGCAATAGTAGATCAGCAAAAAAATATATTTATATTTTAAAAAATTCAATATATTTGGACAATGACAATGCATTTTTATAAGCTTTATATTAGGTTCACATCCGGTATGTATGTCGTCAAATCTAGTAATCAATTTTTCACCCACTTCCCGACTACTTAGAGATCTGAAACTTTGCATACATGCCTAATCTAGAGCCCAATACATGAATCAATAAATTTTATGGGCGTAGGATAAGGGGCGTGGCACTTTTTTATAAACTCCAAATTTGTGTATAACTTTAGAACTACACATCACACATCAATGAAACTCGGTAGGAACTTACTACATATCCATATCCTTCTACTGAGAAAATAAGGGGGCACTGGATAAGGGGGCGTGGCACCCCCCATACAAACAAAATTTTTGATCTCGATTAGCTTTGGAACTAAAGGACGTGCAGCATTGAAATTTCGTATGCAGTCGCCTCTTGGACGTGTCGTCCCACTGGTAAAATTTTATGGGCGTAGGATAAGGGGGCGTGGCACCCCCCATACAAACAAAATTTTTGATCTCGATTAGCTTTGGAACTAAAGGTCGTGCAGCATTGAAATTTCGTATGCAGTCGCCTCTTGGATGTGTCGTCCCACTGGTA
Source organism: Neria commutata (assembly GCA_963457695.1). Taxonomy (NCBI): domain Eukaryota; kingdom Metazoa; phylum Arthropoda; class Insecta; order Diptera; family Micropezidae; genus Neria; species Neria commutata. Next base: position 32,081,418 of record OY735247.1, read on the forward strand.
AAATTTTATGGGCGTAGGATAAGGGGCCGTGGCACCCCCCATACAAACAAAATTTTTGATCTCGATTAGCTTTGGAACTAAAGGTCGTGCAGCATTGAAATTTCGTATGCAGTCGCCTCTTGGATGTGTCGTCCCACTGGTGGAATTTTATGGGCGTAGGACAAGGGGCGTGGCACTTTTTTATAAACTCCAGATTTGTGTATAACTTTAGAACTACACATCACACATCAATGAAACTCAGTAGGAACTTACTACATATCCATATCCTTCTACTGAGAAAATAAGGGGGGCACTGGATAAGGGGGCGTGGCACCCCCCATACAAACAACATTTTTGATCTCGACTAGCTTTGGAACTAAAGGACGTGCAGCATTGAAATTTCGTATGCAGTCGCCTCTTGGACGTGTCGTCCCATTGGTAAAATTTTATGGGCGTAGGATAAGGGGGCGTGGCACCCCCCATACAAACAAAATTTTTGATCTCGATTAGCTTTGGAACTAAAGGTCGTGCAGCATTGAAATTTCGTATGCAGTCGCCTCTTGGATGTGTCGTCCCACTGGTGGAATTTTATGGGCGTAGGACAAGGGGCGTGGCACTTTTTTATAAACTCCAGATTTGTGTATAACTTTAGAACTACACATCACACATCAATGAAACTCGGTAGGAACTTACTACATATCCATATCCTTCTACTGAGAAAATAAGGGGGCACTGGATAAGGGGGCGTGGCACCCCCCATACAAACAAAATTTTTGATCTCGATTAGCTTTGGAATTAAAGGACGTGCAGCATTGAAATTTCGTATGCAGTCGCCTCTTGGATGTGTCGTCCCACTGGTGGAATTTTATGGGCGTAGGACAAGGGGCGTGGCACTTTTTTATAAACTCCAGATTTGTGTATAACTTTAGAACTACACATCACACATCAATGAAACTCAGTAGGAACTTACTACATATCCATATCCTTCTACTGAGAAAATAAGGGGGGCACTGGATAAGGGGGCGTGGCACCCCCCATACAAACAAAATTTTTGATCTCGACTAGCTTTGGAACTAAAGGACGTGCAGCATTGAAATTTCGTATGCAGTCGCCTCTTGGACGTGTCGTCCCATTGGTAAAATTTTATGGGCGTAGGATAAGGGGGCGTGGCACCCCCCATACAAACAAAATTTTTGATCTCGATTAGCTTTGGAACTAAAGGTCGTGCAGCATTGAAATTTCGTATGCAGTCGCCTCTTGGATGTGTCGTCCCACTGGTGGAATTTTATGGGCGTAGGACAAGGGGCGTGGCACTTTTTTATAAACTCCAGATTTGTGTATAACTTTAGAACTACACATCACACATCAATGAAACTCAGTAGGAACTTACTACATATCCATATCCTTCTACTGAGAAAATAAGGGGGGCACTGGATAAGGGGGCGTGGCACCCCCCATACAAACAAAATTTTTGATCTCGACTAGCTTTGGAACTAAAGGTCGTGCAGCATTGAAATTTCGTATGCAGTCGCCTCTTGGATGTGTCGTCCCACTGGTGGAATTTTATGGGCGTAGGACAAGGGGCGTGGCACTTTTTTATAAACTCCAGATTTGTGTATAACTTTAGAACTACACATCACACATCAATGAAACTCAGTAGGAACTTACTACATATCCATATCCTTCTACTGAGAAAATAAGGGGGGCACTGGATAAGGGGGCGTGGCACCCCCCATACAAACAAAATTTTTGATCTCGACTAGCTTTGGAACTAAAGGACGTGCAGCATTGAAATTTCGTATGCAGTCGCCTCTTGGACGTGTCGTCCCACTGGTAAAATTTTATGGGCGTAGGATAAGGGGGCGTGGCACCCCCCATACAAACAAAATTTTTGATCTCGATTAGCTTTGGAACTAAAGGTCGTGCAGCATTGAAATTTCGTATGCAGTCGCCTCTTGGACGTGTCGTCCCATTGGTAAAATTTTATGGGCGTAGGATAAGGGGGCGTGGCACCCCCCATACAAACAAAATTTTTGATCTCGATTAGCTTTGGAACTAAAGGACGTGCAGCATTGAAATTTCGTATGCAGTCGCCTCTTGGATGTGTCGTCCCACTGGTGGAATTTTATGGGCGTAGGACAAGGGGCGTGGCACTTTTTTATAAACTCCAGATTTGTGTATAACTTTAGAACTACACATCACACATCAATGAAACTCAGTAGGAACTTACTACATATCCATATCCTTCTACTGAGAAAATAAGGGGGGCACTGGATAAGGGGGCGTGGCACCCCCCATACAAACAAAATTTTTGATCTCGACTAGCTTTGGAACTAAAGGTCGTGCAGCATTGAAATTTCGTATGCAGTCGCCTCTTGGATGTGTCGTCCCACTGGTGGAATTTTATGGGCGTAGGACAAGGGGCGTGGCACTTTTTTATAAACTCCAGATTTGTGTATAACTTTAGAACTACACATCACACATCAATGAAACTCAGTAGGAACTTACTACATATCCATATCCTTCTACTGAGAAAATAAGGGGGGCACTGGATAAGGGGGCGTGGCACCCCCCATACAAACAAAATTTTTGATCTCGACTAGCTTTGGAACTAAAGGACGTGCAGCATTGAAATTTCGTATGCAGTCGCCTCTTGGACGTGTCGTCCCACTGGTAAAATTTTATGGGCGTAGGATAAGGGGGCGTGGCACCCCCCATACAAACAAAATTTTTGATCTCGATTAGCTTTGGAACTAAAGGTCGTGCAGCATTGAAATTTCGTATGCAGTCGCCTCTTGGACGTGTCGTCCCATTGGTAAAATTTTATGGGCGTAGGATAAGGGGGCGTGGCACCCCCCATACAAACAAAATTTTTGATCTCGATTAGCTTTGGAACTAAAGGTCGTGCAGCATTGAAATTTCGTATGCAGTCGCCTCTTGGATGTGTCGTCCCACTGGTGGAATTTTATGGGCGTAGGACAAGGGGCGTGGCACTTTTTTATAAACTCCAGATTTGTGTATAACTTTAGAACTACACATCACACATCAATGAAACTCGGTAGGAACTTACTACATATCCATATCCTTCTACTGAGAAAATAAGGGGGCACTGGATAAGGGGGCGTGGCACCCCCCATACAAACAAAATTTTTGATCTCGATTAGCTTTGGAACTAAAGGACGTGCAGCATTGAAATTTCGTATGCAGTCGCCTCTTGGATGTGTCGTCCCACTGGTGGAATTTTATGGGCGTAGGACAAGGGGCGTGGCACTTTTTTATAAACTCCAGATTTGTGTATAACTTTAGAACTACACATCACACATCAATGAAACTCAGTAGGAACTTACTACATATCCATATCCTTCTACTGAGAAAATAAGGGGGCACTGGATAAGGGGGCGTGGCACCCCCCATACAAACAAAATTTTTGATCTCGACTAGCTTTGGAACTAAAGGACGTGCAGCATTGAAATTTCGTATGCAGTCGCCTCTTGGACGTGTCGTCCCATTGGTAAAATTTTATGGGCGTAGGATAAGGGGGCGTGGCACCCCCCATACAAACAAAATTTTTGATCTCGATTAGCTTTGGAACTAAAGGTCGTGCAGCATTGAAATTTCGTATGCAGTCGCCTCTTGGATGTGTCGTCCCACTGGTGGAATTTTATGGGCGTAGGACAAGGGGCGTGGCACTTTTTTATAAACTCCAGATTTGTGTATAACTTTAGAACTACACATCACACATCAATGAAACTCGGTAGGAACTTACTACATATCCATATCCTTCTACTGAGAAAATAAGGGGGCACTGGATAAGGGGGCGTGGCACCCCCCATACAAACAAAATTTTTGATCTCGATTAGCTTTGGAACTAAAGGACGTGCAGCATTGAAATTTCGTATGCAGTCGCCTCTTGGATGTGTCGTCCCACTGGTGGAATTTTATGGGCGTAGGACAAGGGGCGTGGCACTTTTTTATAAACTCCAGATTTGTGTATAACTTTAGAACTACACATCACACATCAATGAAACTCAGTAGGAACTTACTACATATCCATATCCTTCTACTGAGAAAATAAGGGGGGCACTGGATAAGGGGGCGTGGCACCCCCCATACAAACAAAATTTTTGATCTCGACTAGCTTTGGAACTAAAGGACGTGCAGCATTGAAATTTCGTATGCAGTCGCCTCTTGGACGTGTCGTCCCATTGGTAAAATTTTATGGGCGTAGGATAAGGGGGCGTGGCACCCCCCATACAAACAAAATTTTTGATCTCGATTAGCTTTGGAACTAAAGGTCGTGCAGCATTGAAATTTCGTATGCAGTCGCCTCTTGGATGTGTCGTCCCACTGGTGGAATTTTATGGGCGTAGGACAAGGGGCGTGGCACTTTTTTATAAACTCCAGATTTGTGTATAACTTTAGAACTACACATCACACATCAATGAAACTCAGTAGGAACTTACTACATATCCATATCCTTCTACTGAGAAAATAAGGGGGGCACTGGATAAGGGGGCGTGGCACCCCCCATACAAACAAAATTTTTGATCTCGACTAGCTTTGGAACTAAAGGTCGTGCAGCATTGAAATTTCGTATGCAGTCGCCTCTTGGATGTGTCGTCCCACTGGTGGAATTTTATGGGCGTAGGACAAGGGGCGTGGCACTTTTTTATAAACTCCAGATTTGTGTATAACTTTAGAACTACACATCACACATCAATGAAACTCAGTAGGAACTTACTACATATCCATATCCTTCTACTGAGAAAATAAGGGGGGCACTGGATAAGGGGGCGTGGCACCCCCCATACAAACAAAATTTTTGATCTCGACTAGCTTTGGAACTAAAGGACGTGCAGCATTGAAATTTCGTATGCAGTCGCCTCTTGGACGTGTCGTCCCACTGGTAAAATTTTATGGGCGTAGGATAAGGGGGCGTGGCACCCCCCATACAAACAAAATTTTTGATCTCGATTAGCTTTGGAACTAAAGGTCGTGCAGCATTGAAATTTCGTATGCAGTCGCCTCTTGGACGTGTCGTCCCATTGGTAAAATTTTATGGGCGTAGGATAAGGGGGCGTGGCACCCCCCATACAAACAAAATTTTTGATCTCGATTAGCTTTGGAACTAAAGGACGTGCAGCATTGAAATTTCGTATGCAGTCGCCTCTTGGATGTGTCGTCCCACTGGTGGAATTTTATGGGCGTAGGACAAGGGGCGTGGCACTTTTTTATAAACTCCAGATTTGTGTATAACTTTAGAACTACACATCACACATCAATGAAACTCAGTAGGAACTTACTACATATCCATATCCTTCTACTGAGAAAATAAGGGGGGCACTGGATAAGGGGGCGTGGCACCCCCCATACAAACAAAATTTTTGATCTCGACTAGCTTTGGAACTAAAGGTCGTGCAGCATTGAAATTTCGTATGCAGTCGCCTCTTGGATGTGTCGTCCCACTGGTGGAATTTTATGGGCGTAGGACAAGGGGCGTGGCACTTTTTTATAAACTCCAGATTTGTGTATAACTTTAGAACTACACATCACACATCAATGAAACTCAGTAGGAACTTACTACATATCCATATCCTTCTACTGAGAAAATAAGGGGGGCACTGGATAAGGGGGCGTGGCACCCCCCATACAAACAAAATTTTTGATCTCGACTAGCTTTGGAACTAAAGGACGTGCAGCATTGAAATTTCGTATGCAGTCGCCTCTTGGACGTGTCGTCCCATTGGTAAAATTTTATGGGCGTAGGATAAGGGGGCGTGGCACCCCCCATACAAACAAAATTTTTGATCTCGACTAGCTTTGGAACTAAAGGACGTGCAGCATTGAAATTTCGTATGCAGTCGCCTCTTGGACGTGTCGTCCCATTGGTAAAATTTTATGGGCGTAGGATAAGGGGGCGTGGCACCCCCCATACAAACAAAATTTTTGATCTCGATTAGCTTTGGAACTAAAGGACGTGCAGCATTGAAATTTCGTATGCAGTCGCCTCTTGGATGTGTCGTCCCACTGGTGGAATTTTATGGGCGTAGGACAAGGGGCGTGGCACTTTTTTATAAACTCCAGATTTGTGTATAACTTTAGAACTACACATCACACATCAATGAAACTCAGTAGGAACTTACTACATATCCATATCCTTCTACTGAGAAAATAAGGGGGGCACTGGATAAGGGGGCGTGGCACCCCCCATACAAACAAAATTTTTGATCTCGACTAGCTTTGGAACTAAAGGTCGTGCAGCATTGAAATTTCGTATGCAGTCGCCTCTTGGATGTGTCGTCCCACTGGTGGAATTTTATGGGCGTAGGACAAGGGGCGTGGCACTTTTTTATAAACTCCAGATTTGTGTATAACTTTAGAACTACACATCACACATCAATGAAACTCAGTAGGAACTTACTACATATCCATATCCTTCTACTGAGAAAATAAGGGGGGCACTGGATAAGGGGGCGTGGCACCCCCCATACAAACAAAATTTTTGATCTCGACTAGCTTTGGAACTAAAGGACGTGCAGCATTGAAATTTCGTATGCAGTCGCCTCTTGGACGTGTCGTCCCACTGGTAAAATTTTATGGGCGTAGGATAAGGGGGCGTGGCACCCCCCATACAAACAAAATTTTTGATCTCGATTAGCTTTGGAACTAAAGGTCGTGCAGCATTGAAATTTCGTATACAGTCGCCTCTTGGACGTGTCGTCCCATTGGTAAAATTTTATGGGCGTAGGATAAGGGGGCGTGGCACCCCCCATACAAACAAAATTTTTGATCTCGATTAGCTTTGGAACTAAAGGTCGTGCAGCATTGAAATTTCGTATGCAGTCGCCTCTTGGATGTGTCGTCCCACTGGTGGAATTTTATGGGTGTAGGACAAGGGGCGTGGCACTTTTTTATAAACTCCAGATTTGTGTATAACTTTAGAACTACACATCACACATCAATGAAACTCAGTAGGAACTTACTACATATCCATATCCTTCTACTGAGAAAATAAGGGGGGCACTGGATAAGGGGGCGTGGCACCCCCCATACAAACAAAATTTTTGATCTCGACTAGCTTTGGAACTAAAGGTCGTGCAGCATTGAAATTTCGTATGCAGTCGCCTCTTGGATGTGTCGTCCCACTGGTGGAATTTTATGGGCGTAGGACAAGGGGCGTGGCACTTTTTTATAAACTCCAGATTTGTGTATAACTTTAGAACTACACATCACACATCAATGAAACTCAGTAGGAACTGTAGTAAGTTCCTTATCCGTCTACTGAGAAAATAAGGCGGGCACTGGATAAGGGGGCGTGGCACCGCCCATACAAACAAAATCGTTTAAATAGAATAGCTTTGGAACTAAAGGTCGTGCAGCATTGAAGTTTCGTATGCAGTCGCCTCTTGGATGTGTCGTCCCACTGGTAAAATTGTATGGGCGTAGGATAAGGGGCGTGGCACTTTTTTATCAACTCCAGATTTGTGTATAGCTTTAGAACTACAAATCACACATCAATGAAATTTGGTAGGAACTTACTACATATCCATATCCTTCTACTGGGAAAATAAGACGGGCAGTGGACAAGTGGGCGTGGCACCGCCCGTTTATATAGAATAGCTTTGGAACTAAAGGTCGTGCAGCATTGAAGTTCCGTATACAGGCCCCTCTTGGATGCTTCGCCCCACTGGTAAAATTTTATGGGCGTAGGACAAGGGGCGTGACACTTTTCAAGCAACTACACACTTGGGCTTCAGTTTATAATTATAGGTACACCACACATCAATGAAAAACGATAGGAACTTACTTGCCGCGCCCTGCTGGCAAAATAGCAACAACTCACCGCGTCACAAATATGCCACGAATATTAGGGTCGATCACTGCCGTATTATTTGTTAAATTGAGGATATGACATATGACGATAGGAAACACTGTGAATACCCTAAATATTGTGTACTGCTCTGCAAGTTTTAAATTCTTTTTGTGAAAAATTTCAGAGCTCTAAAATTGAATTTATGGAAGACTAAAAAGTAGAAAATAAAATTATATAAAAAAAAACTTTTTAAAAATAAGCTTTAATTTATTTAATGTACTAAAAAGTAGAAAATAAATGGTTTTTAAGTCACCTGTATCTTACTATCAATAAAAGCTTGTGCGCTCAATATCCATATTCAAAATATCTTTCATTACTAGAATCTATTTGCAAAAAATTATTTAAATAAAATATTGTGGTAACTGTTTGACAAATATTGAACACACGAGCGCCCCAAGCTTTTATGGATAGTAAGATACAGGTGACTTAAAAACCATTTATTTTCTACTTTTTAGTACATTAAATAAATTAAAGCTTATTTTTAAAAAGTTTTTTTTTATATAATTTTATTTTACTGTGTATTTGAAGCTCGTCTTTGATTCAGCATCAGCTTGATCATTACAAATGACCAGACAAGGCTTGTTTTTAACGACTGCTTAAGACGGGGTAAATCGGAACGGAACTTTCCGGTCATAAATATACAACAATTTTTAACATCGAAACTAATCACCAAAAACCTGCTACCTACCGAGCACCACCTCGTTCAAAACGATAGGATAGCAAAAAGGAAACAACCTAGAGTTCCCTATACTATCTGTCGTATCCTTTCAAATACCCACAGCATTGGACTTGAAACGAAGGCACATACAGTTTTGGGCGGCAGAAAGCGACTTGATACTTTCTCCCAGGGTTGAGTAATTTTCCGGCGATTTCTTATAAAAATATTAGTAACAGAAGAGTTAACCTACTAATTCCGGGTATTGAATATATGAATAATATCTATACAAGAAATGCAGTACAATGCCACCGAGAACTGTAATGAAAGATTTATTTCACATAGAAATTTGTCATTATTAGATAAGCTTCACTATCGACACTCACTCACTACAATCAGTCGCACCAGAATGCCGAACAACATATTTTTGCCATCGTAGGTTTCTATAATGGATTCCAGCATTTCAATGATGCATTCGAAAATAAGCATTAAATGTATCATAAGATACGGCCACATGAATTCGGTGTCTCTCTGTCAAAAATAAACGATCAGGTGGATGAAAATTTGCTTTCTAAACTATAATTGATCTTTTGTTTTACCTTATACAACCCGTATAGCCAACATAGACATAGGGCCAATGAGATGCATGCCACCAGACAACCCACAATTGGTTGTCTTGTATCCAGATCTGTAAAATTATGAAAATATTGTAATATGTGTTTTTTTTTCTATATGATTAACAGCACAATAAGTTGTGATTAACAGCTCTATTCTGACGGGAGTCACAAAAATTTCAATTCAATGTCAGCCAAATTTTGATTGTCTTGCACTGTACAAAATTGAGAATGTCCTCATTGTCAAACAGAAATTATCTGCCTTCTTACAAATAAGTTTTCAAGTTTTGCCCATTCAACAAATCAGCTTAGTCATCGGAGCTACTTACTGGGCGCATATTTTATAATTGGATACGAGTGTCTTGCTACAGCCACCGTCAGATCCAGCACAATCAAAACGTATAGCAACAGCAGGATGTAGGTCACAACGAAACAGACTCCTCGTAGCCGGAAGCTAAAAGTCACCGCTGCATAGGTCGTACGTCTTCTACGAAACGTACTGAAAGAAATATTTTGATCAGATTCTGCAATTTTTGTGTTTTTGATATTTTTTTTTGCCTGTGCAAGGAACTGTTTTAAAATTTTATTCTCATTGTCATTACTTGAAAAGCTTTCCAAAAAATTTTATATTTTGATTTAGTTACTAAAATTGAGCCATCAGTCGAAAAATGTAAAGGCTCGGTCAGATGAAATGGCAATAGTAGAGCAGCCTTAAATACTTTTACAAAATTTAATATATGTATTGTACGAGTTTATGTTTTTCGGCAGATTGAATGTTAGAATGAATAATTTGTATTCTGACTGAAATAGACAACTAGGTATTGTCATTTCTCTTTGGCATGTCAGTCCGAATAAAAATTATTCAATTTAATATATTTTTACATTGGGACTATGGCAATGCATTTTTTCCATCAGCTTAATCTTTATATACGAACAGACAACTTTAGTACAGTGGTGGCACCTCGCATATTCATAACAATATATATATAAATATTTTTTAACTATTCTATATGTTTTGTTTTTGCTGAAAATTGCAAGAATAATACAAGACAGAAGTTTCTAATCAAAAATTAAATTACAGAAAAAATCGTTAGTTACTTTTTAACGTTTAAAGTTAAAAAGTGTTCCGATTCGCCCCGTTTTTCGGTAACGTAGAGTGCAATAAAATGGTAGGCAGACTAGCAAAAAGCAATATTTGAATTTTCTAACGGAAATAGTATGTAAAGCCGTTTATATAGATTCAGTCGTTGTCGAATAACGGCGCATTTATTGCAGTTGGAAGCGCTAAAGTTTTGCTTATTCAGCGACTGATACATCGAAAACGTTGAAAGCAAATATGCCACGAATGCCAGGGTTATGACTTGTCTGCCATCTAAAGTCACAGACAAGCACATATGCATATGTATGGCTGTATGTGTGCTTGTGTGCGTAGTGCAGGCGTGAAAGTTGCTTATTTCCGCTGCCGGTTGCTCTTGTCTGTCTGTCTGTTTGTCTGTCTGGCAAGCCTGCCGGCGAAGTGTGCTGACAATGAATTTACCTTTTAGCTTTAGTTGCCAAAATTTTGCTTTCATGTTAACTGCCAACTTTGTTGTTGTCATTATGAACTTCCATAACGTTGCTGTTGTTGTTGTTATTATTGCGGTGGCACTATTCTCAATGCCATGTTTAACGCATTTGCTAAACCTTGCCTCGGGCAAGGCGCATCGAGGCTTGGAAAATTCAAACAATTTCAACACTTTCACTGAAGAGTGAAAATGAATTTTAATTGCAAATTGTTTAAATGTGTGAAATGGGGAAACAGCCGCAAAAGACAGACGAAGTGTGAAATTTTGCATGTACTCATATCCTTCACATGCTCAAGTAACTATTTAAAAAGGTCCAACTGCCGGTGTCTTGATTTTCCTGAAGCCTGCGGGTAAAGTGTAGAGTGCTGGAATGTTGTCTGAAGCCAAGCTGCAAATCGATACAAGTTGAAGCTCGGAGTTTTCAGATCAAAAATATATAAATTTTTAGAATAATAGTTTTTCGTAAGCGAAATAATCAACATCAAAAATGAGATTGTGCAATAAGATTTTCATCTTAGATAAAAATCTTAAAATTTAAGCTAAATTGAGGTACTCCAACTTTTTTTAAATATGCCGTGCAAGCTGAAGGCCTCAGAAGATTTCGCTGTTTAATGACCCCTACAAGATTTTCATAGGGAACATTTCTTCCCAGGAGAGCATAACAGTTTTCACAACGGTTAATGCAATAGAAGTAATACTATCGAAAGTTAAAAAATCCCGACCCATAGCTGAGGAAGGGGGTAAATGGTAAATGCAATGATACAAAAATAGTGTACTTCAATTACAAATGCTTTTTCATAATATTTTGTTTAAAAATCTAAAAAGCACTAATTTCAAATTTGATTGCAGCAAAACAAGAGCTGACCTGGCAAAACAAACTTCAGATGCGTGATCAACAGACTTAAAACTGATAGCGGAACCAAAATTCTAATAAACAGATTATGAGAAAGGAATCCGAATTGCAAAATTCTACGAGTATGGTAGTGCTTGTCTAGGGCAGAGCTAGGCTGCCGGAAAGACACACTAAGGACGTGTGTAGGATCGTTATGATACGATAGCTGGGGCCTTGATAAATGTTCTGGAAAGCTAAGAAGAGCCTAGCCCAAGCCATTCGGAGAGTTAAATGAACTTCTTAATATTGAACGATTTTGAATTATTCATGCTGTTAAAGAAGAGATAATACAAGGTCTTTCCCCTGCCGCTAGAAAGATCGAAACAGTAACAGAATAACTGAGCTACCGTCTACTGCTCCAGCTCACTAAGGCAACTACAACCAGAGGTCCGGAACATCGAATCCAAGTCTGCGATTAGAGAAGCAGTGCTCTTTATATAAATTTTGAAAATGATATCATCTGAATAAAGACGAACTAGATATATATAAACAGAGGCATAAATTCCTTCGCTATTTATTCCTTAATTGGATGGATTGGATGAATAAAATGTGTGTGAGAATTTATTCCTATTATGACTTTACACTGGAAATCCTTTCGAGTCATTGTGTTTCCTAGGCACCTACTTGCCATGTAACTGTAGAAAAAATTACAAGGACGATGGAAAATAATAATTTCAATAAAATCACGTAAAGTGCACTCGCTGCCCCCGCACACGCTGCACAAATATTACTAATGCGCACTAAAATATCGTGGAATTGTGAGAATTTGCGGCAAGCCTTTGCACACAATGCCACACTTTCATGCCACACGCACACACTCGCTTGCACACTTGAGCCACGCTCGGCACACTTCACATCCGCTGGGGTAAATACAAGTAAATGCAATTTTGAAAAATATTCATGTGATGTGCTCGCCTCATTGTGGCGTGTACGTGTTGCACTTGCGGCAGCCGTTGCACTTGATGCGGCAAATTGTAGTGGCAACATTTGCTGCTATCGAAATCTAAGCACACTTTTGCATTGACACACTTAGTGCTCCTCCTTGGCCTTCTCTTCCTCCGAGTGCAATTGCATGCTTCTGTGCTTTTTTCCAGCTTGCCACTTGGCCTTTTTGTTTGACTTCTTCCTCTTGCCGCTGGCACTCAAGGCAGGTGTGAAAAGCTGCCACAATTTTATATTATTATGGGCGCTATCGTCACGCCTCGTGGGCGCCGAAGGGGGAGGGGGGTGGGTGAGCTAAAGGTTTGAATTATACCGAGTTTTCTAAACAGAAATGCACAAAATTGTTCTCATGAAGAGCGCCCTTTTTGGAAATTGCGCCTCTCCCTTACCCCTTCCCGCTTTTGTTTCGCTCACTACGCACCTGCCTCAACACACGCTTTTCAATTTCGCATGCATTGCATTTGCTTAAGCAACAAGCTCATGCCAGCAAATTGAAAGCCTCATCTAGTTGCACTCGCATATAGTAAGTGTTTTTATACAAGAAAGAGAAAGAGAAACAGAAAGAGGAAGATATGTTACTCATACGTCGCGTAAGCCGCACATGACTTGCACATTTTGTGAGTGCGCACTCCAAAAGAAATAAGCTTAAAATAAATTTTTCAGCTTTCTGCCATATGTTTGCTATTTCCAAATATTTTTGACTACATACTCTAAATTATAATTTTCAAATCTCCGTTTGGAAAGAATGGTTATCTTCTAAGAACCGTCAAGCTGTGCTCTATTCCAGCTTTTTTGTTTCGGAACTAAAAGACGAAAAACACTGAATTATTAAAAATTAAAATGTTTGTGTTATTTTGGAGTTTTTAGCAAAACTTTATAAAACCAACTTCACAAAATAACTCATTGCCACGTTAACAATTTTAAGTAGTCTAGAAGAAGCCGCTGCTGATTGCGTTAAAAATTGTTGGCATTAACAATAGCAAAAACAACAAGAGTGGCAATAATATATGAAATCGTCTGCTGCAAAATGTAAAGCTTAGTTGCTACTTCAAAGTATTCCGCACACACACACTGCGCTTTTACTACATGAACCAATGTGTGTATGTGTGTGTGTCGTGTCTGCGATTTCTGCTGCTTGTGTGCGAAGGTGTTTGCATAGACGCAAAGTGAAATTTTACGCCTAAAGAGGATTTCACAATTTGAAATTACAATATGGCGCACCAATTCGAAATAAATTAGTTGCATGCGTGTGTGTGTGTGCGCATGAGTGCAAGGGGCTGCGATAATGACTTAACAATGCCAAATGCATAATGGGCGAGTGTTTGTATGTGTGCAAATAGGAAATTTCAAATTAACTTAAAGCAAATTCAAAATCGAACAGAGCAATCATTTAAAGTGGATGTAGTTTTATATATCTATAGATGTAAGGAAATATATATATGTATATATATGTAGATGAACGAATAAATTTTGCATTGCACATAGCGTGCCGACGCTCTAACTTCAGATGTGCCCTAGACTGTGCTCATCTCTCTCTCTCTCTCTCTCTCTCTGCAGAAGTGTTGGAACATTTCAGTGCAGTTCATTTGAGTTATTTGGAAATGTCTTAATAAAAATGTAAATTCACTCAGACAGTTTCAACTACCAGGCCCAAATATCAAGCCCATTCTGGGCGCACTTCATTACGAACTGCATTAGCATGTTGTCGCCCCAAGAAATACATTCAAATTTCTTTGATGGCCAAATTGTGCAGGCTGATAGACTGACTGGCTGTCTGTCTGGCAGACAGTGTGAGGCGCAGACAGATTCTCAGCAAGAACATGCTAAAGGCACAAATGCGACCATTAGTTGTGGCACTATGGAAGGCACATGGCTAGAACGTCGCTGGGGCTCCTTTCATAGGGTTGCTCAATGTGATATATACGACCGAATTTTGGATTGGTTCTCACAGCACTGTCTTGAATTTAGCGCATCTTAATCTACCCGTTGACTACGGGCCTGCATATGTATGTTTGTGTTTTCTGTGCAGACCCTTTGGTACAGTTGGAATGACAAAATGTAACAATTTCAGGCACCCTTCCTTTCCTTTGTGCCTGTAGCTTATAGCAAGGACTGCCTCACAGCGGCGCATGCAGGAACAAATTTTGGGTCTTTTGGTTTTGTGAGAAATTCTTTCCAATGAAAAATTAAATTCGTGCGCCAAAGGGGCTATAAAAAGAATTACGGTAGGAGAGAAATTCTTTAAATGAAAGAGCGAAATCTATGCTATTTGAGGAGTTTTTATTAGAAGTCTAAAATATATCGACATTAATGTAACTATTGTAACAATAATTTCTGGAATAAATGACAGAGACCACAGACGCTCCATAGCTGCATCTAAAGATAGCATTTTCATCTTTTTGAAGAAAAAAATTGTTTGCTTTTAATTTTGCATTTCCGAAATCTGTAAGCTAAGTGCTAAATTTCATCAGCAAAATTAATAACTTTGTACTTAATCTGCTAAATTTATTCCATTTACGCTGAAACCCTCGTTCTATATGCGTATATTTCCGAATGTTTATATTTGAGAATTTTGCAAGATATACTGGGAGCTATTCAAAGATCTGTTATTTAACAAGCATGTTTTTTAATCATGTAAATAATTGTAAATCTGTTTCGAAACATGGATGCGCCTCTGTTGCTTCCGCTTGCCTGTATCCTTTTGAATTTTCAATGAAACTATTGCTACTTGTGCACTCTCGGAATTGTCGGTGAAACAGTCTTCATATGTATGGGTCGTTCTCTTCTTCATCTGTGCCTATATATGTATGTATGTGTGTGTGTCAGTGTATACGTGTATGTCAGTCGGGCTACGTATTCTATGCAAGTCTCTTGTCGCTTGTACACTGATTTGACTAATTGCTGAGCAAATCTTGAAAACTTTTGAAATTAATTAAAATCTTCATGGCATGACATGAAATGGGTTTGTTTGCACAAATGGCAACAACAAATGCTGCTGTTGTTGATGAGCACGATGTTGACGATGGCAATAGCAGCAGCAGAAACAGCAACAACGGGGACAACAGCAAAACCAACGGCAACAACAGCTCAAATGACAAAGATGGCAACTTGATTGCGTCGCAGAGCGCGTGGTTGCCGCTGCTCTGCTGCTGTTGCTAGTAGCTACGACATTGGCTTTGTTGTTGCTTTGTTGCCAGTATGGAACATGCTGATTTTTTGAAGGTACATAGTTCTGGTATTGTCTTTGAAAATTTGTTTTGGTTAGATGAGGCTACAATAGAATAGGTTACTTCAGTTTGGTTTAGTTAGATTAAGATGGCATAGAGTTTTTACAGAGGTTGAGTTAGCAGAGCTGAAGTTACTCAACTGCTGCTGGGGACAAACTTAAGCAGCAGCGTATAATGCGCTCCGATTTGCTGTGGCGCCGCGGTGGCTCAGTGGACAAGTGCATGGTCGTTGATGCGGAGGTCTGGGCGCAAATCTCAGACCGGGTCCCAAAACATCTGATAAAAAAAGAATTTGTTTTCGAATTGTTTCTTTGTGCGGCGCGACTTCCTGCAATGAATTGGCAATTCTCCGAGAGTATTCGAGTATTCTTTGCCATGAAAAGCGTCTCAATTCATTCGGTTACGGTTATTTACAGGTCCCGTTAATTTATGCAAAATATAACAAGCAATCCTGAAAATTAAAAATAATAGATATAGAATTCAAATGATTTGGAGCATGTAAGTAAACAGTTCTTGGGTGTTGAGGGCTGACTGCGATGTTTCATGCCAAAATACAACTTTCACGATTTAACTGCAAAATTGTAAGGGTCATGATCAGGGGTTACGACAAAAAAGCAACTGAGGTCATACTATGGACAGATTTCAGCATAGAAAAAACACTCCTTTTGTCACGCTTGACAACAGCTGAGCTCGCCATTAGCCATTCGTCAAGTTAATACTCCGGTCCGGCGAAGAGTGCACTGCTCTTAACTAATACGAGTACAAGACAGCGTCAGCCAAACATTTTGCACATGCGATGCAAAGCGACAAATGATTTGAGTGAATAATCGCGCTGGCTTGTCTAATTTGAGGCTGGGATGCACTGCCTCCGGCAACTGCCCATACCAAATTGACGTGCTTTTGTAGAAATGCCGGCAGTTTGTGTACTGCTGTACCTACTGCGAAACAAAAAGTGACAGTCGTAGTGTTTTTGTTGTTGTTCTACAGTATTGTCGCTCCTTTGTGCAGCACTCATGTGTCGCTGATAACCATTGTTGCTGCAAGGAATTTCTCGCTGTCATGTCCTTTTCTCTGCAGCCCAACAATTGCAGCTGCGTGCCACTGCCGAAGTCGGAGTCGATGTCGCTGCCGTAGTCGACGCTTTGTTTGCGCTTTGGCTCGTTTGTCTGCAGTTTCCGTTGTTGCCAGTGATTATGGCTGCTCCAACGCTGGGCAGCAGGACTAAGCGGCAGACGAGCGTATGACGTTTGCACATGCCATTTATTGTTGTTGAAAACTCCGATGTCTTGTTTCACGAACTAAGCCTGGCCAGTTTGAAGCTTATTCGCCGGCAAAGCAAACAAACAAAATGTCCGCCAGCAGCATTCCACGGCATCGCAGCGAGTGTTGTGCACATCAGAGGACCGTCAGCGCTACCATCAGCGGCGCCATTATGGCAGCAAACACTTGCCGAGCATTGTCATTATACTCGGCGCAGGTTTGTGCTGGTAAGAAGGAACTCCTTTGAGGGCATCCAATCGCCAAGTGGAATGCGATGGAGTTCTGTTTGTTTCTGTCTGCTTCAGTGGCGCAAATATTGTAGAATGGCTTGCCTGCGGCTACAGTTGGCAAGAAGGACATAAGAAGGTGCAAAATAAGTTAGCAATTTTATGGGTCGCGTGTAGAAGAGGATGTCAAATAGTGTTAGTCAAAATCGACAAAGAGCGATAAACATTAAACTGAGAGTGAGTAAAAAAATTTGTTTCAAATTTTATATGAACTATAAACATACTTTTAAAACCGAATTTCAAAATTTATGCCCCAATATAATTCTTCAATGTTTTTTTTACTGGCTGACGAGTTTTTTGCCTAGGCGAATTTTCAATGTTCAAATGGTTTTCTACACCCTTCTAATTTTTGTATATACCTAACTATTATCCTTCTTGCCGACAGAACACGTAGACAAGCCTTTCCCAATTTTTTACTGTCCTCGCCACTGCTCTGCTTACTCTTGCTCTCACTCTCTCTCTTAAGTTAAATTCTACCCAGCTTTGTATACTTTTACGACATGAGTCCATTCAAAGCAAAAGAAGCTGTCAGCATTTGAAGATAAATTCCAGCGTCATATGAAACTCGCGCGCGTTTTTGTTAAAAATTACTAAAATTCATATTGAAAAGTCACTAGTGAAGTTTTTTTTGGCAAATTACAAAAATGCCATATGCCAGCGCCGATGTAATCAAAAAATTTAAACTTTTTTTATTGTAACCTATTCATATTTAGCATAAAAAGGCAAAGCCTTTTCTCTGGCAATAAGTTTTAATAGAACCCAAAAGCTTTTTTAAATTACACAAATTTCAAACAAAATTCATTTTTGCTTTGGCAAATTTTCGGTTGTTCGTGCAATCAAAAATTGTTTCCTGAAATTCCTTTTATTGTAACGACCAAATTTGGCACGCCAAATTCTGGTCGTACAATAACAAGCCGCGATCATTCTTCCCTGCATTAGCCACGACGCACTAACAACAACATGAGTGTGCGCACGGCACCAGCAAGCATAAGAAACGCATCACGCCATAATCGAAGAAAACAAACAAGTATCACGCCACAAGCAAAGAACAATAGGAGTTTGCACACAACAGAAGTAATAACAACAACAACAACACGGGCACGGCGCTAGATGGACGGTCGCAGAATATGCCGTTAGGTCATGCGCAGTAGCGACAGAGGCATACAGCAAGGGAAAGCACAGCGCCAGCAGAGGGCCATCGAGCCCAGCGCGGCCTATAAAAACGAGTGCGCAATCGCACTCGAGACAGTCGTCCGCTGGTCGCGAGCCAGCATACTTGGGTGGAGCCCAAGCCAACGGACAGTCTTCCGCTGGTCGCGAACCAGCACACTTGGGTCGAGCCAAGTAGTCAGCAGCAGCACAAGCCGTGACGCAGACAGGGTAAGTTCTTCTAGTAGTTAGCCTCCGTAGTGACTAGTCTCCTTAGTTTCGTGGGATTTTGCTCAGATTCGAGTATTCACTCGGGTAAAATCGCCGCATACCGTGTAGGAGGTATACCGCTCAGAGTCGAGTATTCACTCGAGTGGGATTACCTTGTTTTTCCGTAGCTTTCGTGGGATTTGCTCAGAGTCGAGTATTCACTCGAGTAAAGTCGCCACATCCTTGTGCCGTGGGTTACCGCTCAGAGTCGAGTATTCACTCGAGTGGGGTTACCACATCCTTGTGCCATAGGTCCACTGCTCAGAGTCGAGTATTCACTCGAGTGGGAATACCTTGTCTTCCGTAGCCTTCGTGGGATTTGCTCAGAGTCGAGTATTCACTCGAGTAAAGTCGCCACATCCTTGTGCCATAGGTTCACTGCTCAGAGTCGAGTATTCACTCGAGTGGGGATCCCTTGTCTTCCGTAGCTTTCGTGGGATTTGCTCAGAGTCGAGTATTCACTCGAGTAAAGTCGCCACATCCTTGTGCCGTGGGTTACCGCTCAGAGTCGAGTATTCACTCGAGTGGGGTTACCACATCCTTGTGCCATAGGTCCACTGCTCAGAGTCGAGTATTCACTCGAGTGGGAATACCTTGTCTTCCGTAGCCTTCGTGGGATTTGCTCAGAGTCGAGTATTCACTCGAGTAAAGTCGCCACATCCTTGTGCCATAGGTTCACTGCTCAGAGTCGAGTATTCACTCGAGTGGGGATACCTTGTCTTCCGTAGCTCTCGTGGGATTTGCTCAGAGTCGAGTATTCACTCGAGTAAAGTCGCCACATCCTTGTGCCGTGGGTTACCGCTCAGAGTCGAGTATTCACTCGAGTGGGGTTACCACATCCTTGTGCCATAGGTCCACTGCTCAGAGTCGAGTATTCACTCGAGTGGGAATACCTTGTCTTCCGTAGCCTTCGTGGGATTTGCTCAGAGTCGAGTATTCACTCGAGTAAAATCGCCACATCCTTGTGCCATAGGTTCACTGCTCAGAGTCGAGTATTCACTCGAGTGGGGATACCTTGTCTTCCGTAGCTCTCGTGGGATTTGCTCAGAGTCGAGTATTCACTCGAGTAAAGTCGCCACATCCTTGTGCCGTGGGTTTACCACTCAGAGTCGAGTATTCACTCGAGTGGGGTCACCACATCCTTGTGCCATAGGTTCACTGCTCAGAGTCGAGTATTCACTCGAGCAGGAGTATCTTGCCGTCCGTAGCTCTCGTGGGATTTGCTCAGAGTCGAGTATTCACTCGAGTGAAGCCCCGCAGTGCCTTTAGACCCCGCGATTTAAAATCCCCCCGCCTTAGACTGGGTAAACCCTGGAACCGGATCAACAAACCGACTCGGAGTATACGACCGGCGCGCGCGTGTGTTGTTCCTGTGACGAAGCAGGGGCGTTGAGTCCCACCAAAGTACTTTAGTTATTGTGAAGTGTTACGTAGTGTTTAAGAAAGACATTGAAAATAAAGCAGCTAAATCACTGCATCCGCGTGAGAGTGTTTCTTTTCCTTTTCTTCCCAACAAATAAATATTTTGTAGCGAACCCTGGACGGCCGGTGAGGATACCCCGGCTTTAATTGTCGTCCGCCACAGTGCGGAGACTCGACGTAAGGAAAACGTCTCTTTACAAATGGCGCCCGAGCAGGGACTTAAGGAAGAAACATCACGCGGAAAGACTAGCCACAGAGACAACAGCGAAAGCAGAGACAACAGTGGAAAGCATAGATAACAGCGAAAAGCAGAGACAACAGCGGAAGCCGAGACAACAGCGAAAGCAGAGACAACAGCGGAAAGCAGAGACAACAGCGAAAGCAGAGACAACAACAAAACAGAGATTACAGCGGAGACCACGGCGGAGATCACAGCAGCGATTACAACAGAGACAACAGCAAGTAACACAGAGACAACAGCAAGTACAACAGAGACAACTGCGATTACAACAGAGAAAAAAAAAAACAAGGACGCAACAGAGCAAAGAAACAACGATTACAACAGAGAAAACAACGACGCAATAGAGTAACGAATCAACAGAGCAACAGTGTAGGCAGAGACAACAGAGTATGCAGAGACAACAGGATATGCAGAGACAACAGAGTAAGCAGAGACAACAGAGACAGCAGTAAAAGCAGAGACAACAGTGTATGCCGAGACAACAATGTATGCAGAAGCAACAGAGACAACAGTGACAGTGATGCCAGCCGCTGCCCCATCCAGTATCACTACGCCGAGCGCCGCTACGGAAAGCCCGCTGACAATGCCGTACCCAATGGTCGTCGACCATGTACGCAAGTGGCCCCTCAAATATGAGGGCGGACCAAACCCAGTGGACTTCATCGAGCGGCTGGAGGAATTAGCCGATATCTACGGTGTGCCAAAGGACCAGCTTGCGCGGACAATGCCCATCCTACTCCACGGGAACGCTTTGATTTGGTTCCGCAACAACAACCGCAACTGGACGGAATGGCACTCCTTCAAAACTGACTTCCTCCGGTTTCACTTATCAGCTCGCTACTTGGAGCGGCTGGAGGATGAAATCCGGGAGCGAAAACAGAGGCAGCAAGAAACCTTCAAGGACTACCTACTGGCACTGCAGAACCTAATGCGGCACGCAGGGTTCTCAGACGCCCAAAAGTTGGAGAGAATCTTCTGGAATTCTCGCCAAGAGTACAAGCTGTTCATCAGGCGGAAGGATTTTGATACCTTGGAAGAACTAGTGGCCATGGCGGAAGAGCTGGAAGACATCCGAGGCGAGCAGCGGCAAGTAGCGACTCCTCCACGGACTCGAGTGGAGAGGCAAAGGACGGTGACGCAGGAGGTAGCGCTTCAAGTCAACCCCCGCACAGCATGCCGGCCATGTGGACGCGATGGACACCTTGCCCGAGAGTGCCGAAACCCTCAGATCTTGTTCTGCTGGGAATGTGGCCACCGCGGGGTGAAGACCATCGAGTGCTGCAGCCGTACATCGGGGAGTGCAAGACTTCCCCACAATGAACAGCCACCAGCCGTAAGTATCGCCGCCACCTACCTTCGAACCGCATACTCTGCCACCACAGCACCTAGACCCGCAGAGCGACCAACAGAGCGAACAGCAGAGCGAACAGCAGAGCGATCCGCAGAGCAACCCGCAGAGCGACCAGCAGAGCGATCCGCAGAGCGACCAGCAGAGCGATCCGCAGAGCATACCGCAGAGCGATCCGCAGAGCAACCCGCAGAGCGACCAGCAGAGCGATCCGCAGAGCAACCCGCAGAGCGATCCGCAGAGCGATCCGTAGATCAACCGATCGAGCACACCCAATGCAACGGACTGGAGCGACCCATCAAGCAGGCACCGAAAAGGAAAGCAGAGCGACCCAACAAGCAACCCATCTTAAAATTGACACGTGACAACCCGGATACCAACCCGACGGCAACAACAGCACCGATGGAACCGCGTGCGAAGCTACGCTGGCCGAGATGTCATAGAGGGCGGCCACCAGAACCCGCCGGGTACTAGCCTCGTCATTCCCCCGGGAAGTACAGGGGGGGTGTAACGACCAAATTTGGCACGCCAAATTCTGGTCGTACAATAACAAGCCGCGATCATTCTTCCCTGCATTAGCCACGACGCACTAACAACAACATGAGTGTGCGCACGGCACCAGCAAGCATAAGAAACGCATCACGCCATAATCGAAGAAAACAAACAAGTATCACGCCACAAGCAAAGAACAATAGGAGTTTGCACACAACAGAAGTAATAACAACAACAACAACACGGGCACGGCGCTAGATGGACGGTCGCAGAATATGCCGTTAGGTCATGCGCAGTAGCGACAGAGGCATACAGCAAGGGAAAGCACAGCGCCAGCAGAGGGCCATCGAGCCCAGCGCGGCCTATAAAAACGAGTGCGCAATCGCACTCGAGACAGTCGTCCGCTGGTCGCGAGCCAGCATACTTGGGTGGAGCCCAAGCCAACGGACAGTCTTCCGCTGGTCGCGAACCAGCACACTTGGGTCGAGCCGAGTAGTCAGCAGCAGCACAAGCCGTGACGCAGACAGGGTAAGTTCTTCTAGTAGTTAGCCTCCGTAGTGACTAGTCTCCTTAGTTTCGTGGGATTTTGCTCAGAGTCGAGTATTCACTCGGGTAAAATCGCCGCATACCGTGTAGGAGGTATACCGCTCAGAGTCGAGTATTCACTCGAGTGGGATTACCTTGTTTTTCCGTAGCTTTCGTGGGATTTGCTCAGAGTCGAGTATTCACTCGAGTAAAGTCGCCACATCCTTGTGCCGTGGGTTACCGCTCAGAGTCGAGTATTCACTCGAGTGGGGTTACCACATCCTTGTGCCATAGGTCCACTGCTCAGAGTCGAGTATTCACTCGAGTGGGAATACCTTGTCTTCCGTAGCCTTCGTGGGATTTGCTCAGAGTCGAGTATTCACTCGAGTAAAGTCGCCACATCCTTGTGCCATAGGTTCACTGCTCAGAGTCGAGTATTCACTCGAGTGGGGATACCTTGTCTTCCGTAGCTTTCGTGGGATTTGCTCAGAGTCGAGTATTCACTCGAGTAAAGTCGCCACATCCTTGTGCCGTGGGTTACCGCTCAGAGTCGAGTATTCACTCGAGTGGGGTTACCACATCCTTGTGCCATAGGTCCACTGCTCAGAGTCGAGTATTCACTCGAGTGGGAATACCTTGTCTTCCGTAGCCTTCGTGGGATTTGCTCAGAGTCGAGTATTCACTCGAGTAAAGTCGCCACATCCTTGTGCCGTGGGTTACCGCTCAGAGTCGAGTATTCACTCGAGTGGGGTTACCACATCCTTGTGCCATAGGTCCACTGCTCAGAGTCGAGTATTCACTCGAGTGGGAATACCTTGTCTTCCGTAGCCTTCGTGGGATTTGCTCAGAGTCGAGTATTCACTCGAGTAAAATCGCCACATCCTTGTGCCATAGGTTCACTGCTCAGAGTCGAGTATTCACTCGAGTGGGGATACCTTGTCTTCCGTAGCTCTCGTGGGATTTGCTCAGAGTCGAGTATTCACTCGAGTAAAGTCGCCACATCCTTGTGCCGTGGGTTTACCACTCAGAGTCGAGTATTCACTCGAGTGGGGCACCACATCCTTGTGCCATAGGTTCACTGCTCAGAGTCGAGTATTCACTCGAGCAGGAGTATCTTGCCGTCCGTAGCTCTCGTGGGATTTGCTCAGAGTCGAGTATTCACTCGAGTGAAGCCCCGCAGTGCCTTTAGACCCCGCGATTTAAAATCCCCCCGCCTTAGACTGGGTAAACCCTGGAACCGGATCAACAAACCGACTCGGAGTATACGACCGGCGCGCGCGTGTGTTGTTCCTGTGACGAAGCAGGGGCGTTGAGTCCCACCAAAGTACTTTAGTTATTGTGAAGTGTTACGTAGTGTTTAAGAAAGACATTGAAAATAAAGCAGCTAAATCACTGCATCCGCGTGAGAGTGTTTCTTTTCCTTTTCTTCCCAACAAATAAATATTTTGTAGCGAACCCTGGACGGCCGGTGAGGATACCCCGGCTTTAATTGTCGTCCGCCACAGTGCGGAGACTCGACGTAAGGAAAACGTCTCGTTACATTATCATAACGAAAATTCACACAACGTTATTATTCCTTCGTTCACGCTCTTTTCAAAAGAGATACATTTTCAAGTACATTCCATTTCTATAATTTTATCGGCATTTAGAATATAATATTGAATACACTATAATTCCGGCTTATGCCAAATTTAGTGCAACTACAATTGACAAATTTCCCTACCTTTATACCGCTCTACCCCTCCGGTGCTCATTTTCAATTTCGCTCTCAAGCAAAACATTAACTTTTTGCACTACAAAAAGAAAAACCAGCGGAAAAGAACGCCAAAAATAAATAAACTTATCGCATTACCTTTATCGCATTACCTTTATCGCTTATCTCTGCAAAAGGACGAAAATGCGCTGGCTCGCTCGGCCCCCTCGCCGGCAAACAGGCGCGCTAATGAGTCTCTTAACGTCTTTACATTTGCTAAATGCGCGAAGAAAATTTATGCCATGCCATTTGCTCTGCCGTTTTTGTTGGTTTTGATTTTTCCGTTAGACATTGTACTTGATAAATGTCAAAACATAACTGTAATTTGAGCGCACACTCACACAGTGGCAGCTATCAAAAAATATACGGCACAAAAATACAAAAAATTCCCCGCCCCCAAAAAAGCACAAGTAGAAGTAAAATGAAATGGGAAAAACTGAAGAAGGAGCAGGGTAAAAGTACCTACAACTGTTAATGACATTTGCGAATGTCAGCGGTGAGCGATGACAGTCAACACGATGGCCAAATCTAGGGTAGAGAACGTGAGTGTGAGATGGTGGCGCCTGGGGCAGCGTGACTGGCGGAGAACGGTTGGCGCACGCGACGGACGTCAGCAGCCGCAGTGCAAATGCCTAAATAATGTTTTCTTTGCCACTCCCTCTGCCGCGCACCTCTCCGATGCCATAAGGCTACCGCTTGCCGGCTGCCGCTGCTGAGGGACGTCTGCTTCACTGCTGGCGGCAACTGTCAAAATGTGCGTCCTTACAAATGGCCAACAATAATGGCGCAAACATTAGCGTTGGCACTTCTCTGCCTGTGTGTTTGTGTGTGTGACAGTGCAACGTTGCTATATATTCATCGTTGCATACTTTAAGGCGCGTTTGTTACTTCGAAAATATTTTACGCTGTACGTTCGTTCGTTCTTTTTGTCTAAAAAATCTCAATTAATCGACTGACGTAATTTTCTACGCCTGTTGAAGTTGTCCTTTTCTTTTCGTCATTAAAATTATGTTATGCGTGTTTGCAGTGCCGTCTTAAGGTACTTGCGGCCAGTTGGGCCCGAAAAATATCTTCTAGATAGTAAAAAAAAGTGTATAAAAAAGTTCATTGTTCGTAGAAGAGAATACATCTGCCCCGAAGCGCATATCAGGGATAAGCAAATTTGTACTTTAGCGGCCAATTGAAATAGCAAGGCATACAATTATTAAATTGAATTGGTTTTCATTCAAGCATTTCGCCCTAGGCCCGGTTGCATATTGGCCCATATGCAAAAACGGCTGCGGCTGTGAACACTCCCTGTCCTTCGGCGGCCAAGTTACGCACTCGCACTCTTACACTCGAAGCAACTCATCATAATTTTCAACTTAACTTTTTCCCCTCCCTTCGCTCATGGCACAACGTAAATTTCCGTTTCCTCCCGAGGGGCACGATTGTGGAGCTGGTATCTTAATGCGCGGCGCTTTACTGGCTTGAGTGCAGTTACCTCGGACAGTTCTTACGTTTTCATTTTGCACTTAAATGCTGCTCCTTTTTTTATGTGGGCAAAAAAAATTACGCTTTATTTTTTTTTGTTGGGCGCGTAATTTTTTGCCTTTTTCCTTTTTTTATGGCTTTGCATGACAGCCTGACAAATGGACTTTTGATGAAAATTATTTGTGGTGGCGCTGGTATGGCGAGCAGCGCATGAGCAGGCGAAGAAGAGAAGGGGTAGCTGCGCTTAACCGGAAGTAAATGTAGCGTATTCACGCGCGTCCACATGCAAATGAATTGTCGGCGCATTAAACGCGAAATTATGCTACAGCTGCGC